>JXCR01070473.1:96352-137016 GCA_002079205.1 Phalaenopsis hybrid cultivar
CATAAGATAATGAAGAACACAATACTTAGCTTTTTCCCTTAAAAGAAAGAATAAAATCTCTCCCACAAAGTCTCCCACCGATCCATGCAATGCTAGAACATCTCCTTACAAATTCTCTCAAAATTCCTCTCCAATCTCTCCAAAAGGGTAGAAATCTAAATTTCTACTCCTATTCTAAAAACCCTAAACTTTCTCCACACCTTTCCTAACATTCCTCTCACGAAAATCTCTACCATAAAGTCTCCCGCCGATCCATGCAATGCTAGAACATCTCCTTACAAATTCTCTCAAAATCTCCCAATCTCTGGTACAAAACTACATTTATACTCCTATTTTAAAAAACCTAAACTTTCTCCACACTTCTCCTAACATTCCTCTCACATAAATCCCTATTTTTCTAACCTAAATTTGTTCTTTTAAAGGATAGGGATGAAGTTTGACGAGTTGCCACAAGAATCCTTTCAAAAAGTGTCTAAATACGTTGAATTTCGATCCATAACCGTCCCGGGCACCGTCGGTGCGCTCGAGGGCTCCGTCGGCTAGTTTTTCTATCATTTTTTGGTCCTCTCAGGTAAATATCGACGTCGGCGCCGTTTTGGCGCCGTCGACGGGCAGACAACACACCTCCACCATTTCGCTCCGTTTGACTCCGTTTTAGCTCCATTTTGCCCCATTTCAGTTGCTTTGTGTTCCTAACAGATAGCGCTACAAAATAAACATAAAAGCAACCTTCCTTTAAATTTTAATCTCATTCAAAAATATGCAAGAAGTGTAAAAGATATTAAGCATCGAAAGACTTATCGAAAGGTGATAGGGTAAATATTCATTTCTTGCTCGTTTTTACTCCAAATTGCACCATTTTTGTTTCTTTTTTGCTCTAATGATCATAATTCATCATACCTGTAATAAAACATCAAAAATACACTTCTTTAAAGTGCAATATCATCAAAATTAGTGTAAAATATGTATGAAAATCTCAACATAATTTCCTTTGGTCCTTAGGACCCTTTATTGTGACTCGAGTTTATACTTACGGAGCTGTTGAAATTGAAGATCAAAAGACTGAGAATAGATTTAAAGTAATAGACACAGATTAAAAAATATTTTGGCTATTGAAATTGAAGATCAGAAAACGGGAAATAGATTTAAAGTCAATGGACATAGATTAAAACCATATTATGAGGGTAAAAGACCAATTAAAGGGTTTTAATGGTCAGTCAACCTAAATAATACCTGAATAGGTCGGGCTGACGACGTTAAACCAAACGCTTTATGGGAGGCAACCCATAAGTTAAACCAAGCGCTTTATGGGAGGCAACCCATAATTATTTTTATTTTTATTGCGTTTATAGTGTTTTTGTTTGAAATTATCATTATTTTGTAGTAGATTTACTTTAATACCTATATGTCTATGTGTGTGATTTGATTTAAATTTATATGTTTGATTTACTTTCAAATTTTGCTTTTAGATTTGGGTATAGTTAAGATTGAGCATAGAATGTTTATTTTCAGTGTTTAGTGTGTTGGGGCTTGGATTGCAACACTAAATTGATGTTTTAAGGTTGAGAAAATACCAAACTTATCTGTGTCTGTAACGTGTATTGTAACCCTTGGATTTTATATATAATTGTGGTTTTGTGTTGTGAATGTTTATTTGTGTTAGTACGTCATTTATTCACTTAAAATTTATGTATAGAATGATGGAAGAGATCTTAATAAAGCTTGAAATTGATCGAAATAGCAAAAATATGGAAATTGAACTAATTTTGAAAATCTCGCCGACGGCGCCATCGACGCCGGCGACAGTGGATTTTTCCTAAGACTTAAGCTATTTAATTCAATAAAGCTCTCCAATGGCACTGACTACCCCGCCGCCGACGAGATACCAAAAAAAACATTTTTAACCACAATTTTGCCAGTCAACTGTCACAATTCATCATTCCCTTCTTCTTAAAAAATGAAAATTTTGATCTAGGGCTCAGATCTTGGATTTAGGGCGATTTCAAAGCGTTTAGATACCAGATTTTATCATCTCTCGATAAGAGCTTCACTCTAAACTAAAAATATTTGATTTTCACCTTGAATTTCCTCCACATTGAGGAGATACAAAAAAATTGAGAATGGGGAGAAAATATTTGGAAGAAATTCATGGAACTTAGTTTTGAATGCTTAGAGTCACTCTTAGAAGTCATTAATTTATTATTTGATGTGTATTTCTTGAATGCCCCCGTTATACTCTATATCAGCCCAATCCACCCGCTGACCAGGGAGACAAGGATATAGTATGGGATTTTGATATATGATAGTGATTGATGTACTTTTTTTTTGTGATTTTGTGATAGAGATAGATGTTTGTTTGTTTGTACTGTCATTTTATTCTATATTTTATTTTATGTTTGCACTTAGATAATTTTTAATTATTGTTATAAATGTTTAGTGTTGTAGTTGAAATTTGCGTGTGTAGTTATAATAAACTTTGATTAGTACTTTGTAAAATTGTATTGTGATGTGTTAGTGAAATATTGTGTTTGTATAATGTTTAGTTTTATACTTATTTCAAAATTTCATTACCCAACAAATTCTCTAATGCTTTATAAGTATAGAAAGCACCTAATATTGTAGACAAATTAAAGTAAAAATTTTGAGAAGGAACTGCAAAAATTTCAGGAAGATGAAAATGCCTAAAAGTACTGAGGTATGATTTATATTTAAAATTTTTCTTTCCACATGTATCATTCCATATTGAAAAAAATAAGTTTAGGGGAGGGAAGAAAAAGATTAACTATTATATGTTCAAAATTTAAATATTTTAAATAATTATTAATATGATTTTTTGTAGTGAATTTAATTCAGATAACTATATTTGTATATATTTAAATATTATGGTAGATTTAAAGGAATATTTTTGTAAGAAAAATTAATTTTGTGGATTAAGATATTTAGTACAAGAGAATAAGACTATAGTTAACTATTTAAAGTAAATAAAACTATATTTTAAAATATTAAGAATCTTAGAAATTCATTTGAGATGAAAAGATTAGGGCTCAATGATGTAAAAGCTATGAAATACTTATAAGGTTTAGAAATGCTTTGAGATTCAAATTTAGGGAAAGAAAAGTAGTTCAAAGTTATTAAAGGCTATCCAGATATAATAATCTTCACTTGAAAAAGAAAAAGAAAGGATTGACAAGAATCCCGTAAAGGAAAAGAAATATATATAGTAATGAAAGCAATCCAAACGAATATATTTTTTTTTGAGAGAAAGGAGATGTAAAAATCTCCCTACATGTTGATTAAAGAGGTTTACAAGAAGGAAAAAATAGTTGGAGACTTATTGATTCAATACAGGAATCATAAGTCCTCCCCAAAATCAAAATAATCTATACTAACAACAAAATTTTGCCAAAGAAAAACATAGACCCCAACAGGAAAAAAAGCAATCACTTTAGATCTTGGTTAGCAATTCTGAAATATGGGACCTGTATCCTGTCACCCTGCAGTAGAAACTGAAGGGTATGGGGAGGGGAGACAGAAACGGATAGCTCTTTTAAAATATACCCTTGTCTGGCAAGCCATTTGGCAGGCTGGTTTCCCTCTCTAATAATAAAAGTGTATTGTACTTTTATCTGTGATAAAATTTCTCTAATCTTTCTGGTCCAATAGGTAAGGTGCCAGGGTGTAATATCCTTTTCCCTCAGTATCTTGATAACAGCAGTAGAATCTACTTCAACCCATAAGTTTTTCGAGCTAGCCAGTTTGGCAATTTTCAAAGCCCAATATATAGCCATTAATTCAGTTTCAACAGCATCAGTAGCCTCAATGGGGATGTGGAAGTATAATAAGCATTGCCAAAGGTGATTTTTGTAGACATCCCCAACAACAACACCTGTCTTATTGAAGCTGCCATCAGTATTTACCTTTACTGTTTGGTGGTCAGGAGGTTTCCAAAAAAACCTATGAACATATTTCTTGTCAGGTTGTTTCAAAGAGTAAGACTTGGAGATGTTGGGAAATCTTCTGTATTTAATCATCTTATTAAGATATGAAATGTTGTTTCTAACTATCCTCTCAGTTTTTGGTCTGCCTTCTTCAAACTTAACCTTGTTTCTTTTTATCCAAGTGAACCATACAACAATAAGAGGTATTGGAGCATAGTTCCATTTGTTCCAAAACTGCCAGCAAGTGGTGATATTGTCCCAGGTAAATAGGTTTTTGTCAATGTTCAATTGGGCTTGTAGTTGATGCCATACAACCTGTACAAAATTGCATTCAAAGAACATATGTGGCAATGATTACTCCTCCTGATTACAGAGTTTGCATATAGAACGTCCTCTCAGCCCTTTTAGTTTGAGGATATCATCAGTGGGGATGAGATTGTTAAAGACCCTCCAACAGAAAAGGACATGGAGGGGGATAGATAGTTACTCCAAATGATTTTGCTCCAGAATAGAGGTTCCCATTGGAAGATTTTGGAATAAATGGATTTAGTAAGGCTTTGAGTAGAGAAGGACTGTTAGACAATTTTATCTGGTTTACTTCTATTGATGTTGATTCTGGCAATTTTTTCTATAGAGTTGGCATGTAGAATTTCTTTGAGTTTTAGTAGTGACCAATCTTCATCCACCCAACAGTCAACCACCTTGAGATCAGGGTTTGGATTGTTACTAATAGGGAATAGCCAGTCATTAGGGCACCAGTTATCAAGCCAGAAATTTAACTCTCCTTTCCCTAGATCCCAAATGAATAAGTTTTCAGCAGTGTGTCTTATATGAAGCATTTTACACCAAATTTTTGAATCCCCTATCTTCCTTTCAACAAGAGTGGGGTGCTGATTTTTACAGTACTTTCCCTTCATGAATAGAGCCCAGAGAGATGTCTGAGCTCTAAATTTAATCAAGAGCTTACATAGGTTTATTTGGAAAAGCTGATTGATACCCTTGAACCCAATTCCTCCAGCCAGTTGAGGTTTAGCTACTTTTTGCCATGAAGCTCAATGCATCTGTTGCCTCTGTCCAGACCATAGGAGTCTGTTAAAAGCCCTTTCAATCTATATCTGAGTACTTTTCTTGATCTTAGTCATCTGTAGGATATAAGAGGGGAAAGTGGTTCGAATGTTTTTCAGTATAGTGATTCTGCCCTCATTTGAGAGGAAAGAATGAGTCCACCGATTGAGGTAGGTAGTGATCTTATTTATGATATCTTCAAATTGAATTTGCCTGGTCCTACCAGTAAGCAGCATGGTTCCTAAATATTTGATAGGAAGCTGGGAGTTAGAGAAACTAGTATAGCTGGAAACCCACTGTTAGCAGTTATGCTTAGCATGTTTATTAAAGATCAACAGGCACTTCTCAGAGCTAAAACACATACCAGAGTGTGTTCAAAATCTTTGAAGAGTCTGATACACTTTCCTAACAACATTTTTTTGGGCTCTAAAGAAAACCATGATATCATCAACATAGATCAAGTGAGTGATAGCAATGTTGGATCTATGATGATAGATAGTATAATTTTGTCTTAGGAGAGATTCGTCAAGCATTCTAGACAAATAATCCATTGCAATAATAAACATAGTGGGGGATAAAGGGTCCCCTTACTTCAGACCTCTGGATGCAGTAAAAGAACCCCAGCCTTTTCCATTTATAAGAATAGAATTATCATTGTTGTGAAGCCATCTATGTATAAGCTGGCAGAAGTCAGAGTGAAATCCTCTAGCAAAAAGAACATCCAAAATGAAACCCCAGCTGATGGTGTTATAAGCCTTTTTTAGATCCAATTTGTATGTCAGATTACCACCTCTGCAGGTCTTATTCAGGTCATTCAACAGTTCCTGTGCCAAGAGAGTTTTGTCATTAATGGATCTCCCCTTCACAAATGCAGTCTGGTTGGGTTTTATAATATGTTCAAGATGAGGTTGGAGTCTATTAACAATGATTTTACTGATAACTTTGTTGAATACGGTGGTTAGACAAATAGGTCTGAAGTGATTCCATGTGGTTTGTATCTCAGATTTGGGGATCAACACAAATGTAGAAACACTGAAATACTTTGGGAGATTGTTTCCTAGGAAGAAACTGGCTACAACATCAATCACCTCAGGCTTAAATCCAAATGAATATATATATATATATATATATATATATATATATATATATATATATATATATATATATATANTGTTTATTATAGGTTTATTAAAATTACAATTTTATTTCAATTGTCTATTAGTGATAAATATGGAATTTGAACTATATTGTTGTGATTAAGTATTGATTTTTTAAAATCTTAGTTCGTAGCCTCTAGTATTACTCCCTGTGGGATCGATATCCAGAACTCCATTAGAGCCCTGTATTACTTGAGTGATACGTATACTTGCGTTGATAAGTGTGACTTTACAATTATTTAATATTTTGTAGACATCTTTATCAAATCTATAACCGTTGTCAAGTTTTTGGCGTCGTTTCCGGGGATTTACATCTTCTAACAACAATATCAAATTGTTGTATTTTTAAGCATATATAAAGTCGTTGTCATTAACCATAGACCTTTATAAATTTTCGTTTCAAATATAGTTTTCATCCATGTAGGATTTATTTTATCATGCAAAAGAAATTTTTGTTGCAAAGGGGATTTTCATTTAAAACATTTTGGAGAGTGGTGCAGTCCACATGTTAATCAATTTAATCGAGCTAGGACTAAAAACAATCTAAGATTATCAGGGAGTAATCATCTTCTCAAGTGTCATTGAATAATGTCATCGATCCTTATCCTCTCTTTTTATTGAAGGTCATTGAGGTAGGACTTACTATTCTAAAATCTCACATCATATCACTCGGTTTAGCAAACATTATCATTATCTTCATCGCCCTAGCCACGTAGACTTCAGACTTACACAAGTCCGATGGTCCATATGTGGCAAAAATAAATATCCACGGTTGCACACAAGGATTTAAATACCTTAGAGAAGACTTAAGTCCTTGAGCATTGGATCAATTAATGTAGGATAAGTAGTGTAGGGCATTTGTATTGATTTAGGTGAATTATCGGGTCTCAAGACATAAATTAGTGGATCCTTAAAATTTTTTATGGATTATTTTTTGAAACAAAGTATAATAAGTTCAACTGTCCTTTAAAATATCCAACATGTCATAAAAATGGTCAGGGAACAATCCCTAGCAACTTTTAGAACCTGCTGAAACGTTTCAAGTTCATCTAAACCTATTATGTTGTTCAATTAATAATTCAAAGCTAAATTTTGATTCTGTGAACTAATTTACTATGTGCTTAATGAACCTTAAAATTTTAATTATCCCATGAGAGAGATACTCAGGAATTCACTTGATGTTTTACTTAAGAGTTATGTAAGTAGGTACCCCTAAGGGCATGCTCAAGTCATTAAGAATATTGTAACCTTGATTAAAATTAGGCTCATCGTGCTTAAAGGTATTTATTATTAGTTGTGTTCACTTTTTATAATCCTCATTAAACACGTTTAAATCAAGCGTAGCACACTACTAAGGCCTTAAATCCCATCTTCAGGGTAAATTTGTAATGATCCAAATGTTAACTTAAGTAAGTTTAATTCCTATTAAAAGATTGATCTTGTCATCTAATCACCAATTAGGGGCTTCAAATAAGTAACTTATTATCATTCTAGTTTAATCCCACTACTTTAGTATCATCCAACCAAGCTAGCTTCCAAGCCTCAATAATTTATAAAATTACATTTTTATGCTTATTATGAAAAGATTGACAAGTTGGTTTCTTCCTCTTAACCCATTTATGTTTCTAACATCTAAATGTGTTTATTATAATCAAAATTACCCATTTACCCTTTGACTTAACCTATAATTTAATTATGGCATCAAAATCTAAAATTACCTCCACCTCTTAACTAACTAAATTGAACTCAAATTAAATTGAACTTTTTTATGGTACCCCCCACTCATGGGTTAATTAAAATATCAGAGGTTAAATAATATTTTTTTTTACTTTTATTTAATTTTTAATAATTATTTTTGTCTGATAAATAAGATTTTTTAATGTTAATTTTTTAATTAATCAAAGTAAAATTTCTGTTCATAGGAAATATATTTGAAGTTCATCTAGGTCAAAGAACCACTTGGACAAAATTTTATGATTTTTTAAATTATATTTTAATTATTATAGTTATTTGTTAATGTTAATGATTAATTAAATAGAAAATATAATTTAATTTCAAAAATTACTTTTTATTCTATTTTGGTAACTTTACAAATTTAGGGGGATTTTGGGAAATTTGGATATTATGGTGTTTTTGGATAATTTTTGAGAATTTTAGGGTTCTAGAGGAATTTTGGCACTTATGGAAAATTTTGGTACTAAAAGTCCAAAAATTGGAAATTTGGGCAGAATTAGGGTTGAATAAGGAGCCCAACCACAAAATTACCTCTATGGTACCGTGAGACTAAGGTAATCATTATCTTGGATCTTATATGGGTTCGTCCTAGCCATCCTAGCCAAGGGCTAAGGGTTTGGTAGACCGCTGACATTAGTTTCCAAAAGAGTGAGGGATCAGGCTAAGCATGATTGGATAAGGGTTTTTGGTTGTGAGTAAAATTGAGGGGTTTAAGTGTGTGTGTACAAGACTAATAAAAAACACACCACCCAAGGCTAACCCTAAGACCAGACAGTCCTACGGGGACTCCTCTTCAGCTCCCTCAGGCTTGACTCCATTCTACTAAGTGTTAGAGGCTAAAACTAAACATATGGAGCTCCAAGAAGAGCAAATAGGTGTCTAGAATTTCTAGGGGGGTGGGGGGAGGTTCCATTACTAGTCCTCAAGGATAGTCAACAGAAAAGTCCTATGGCTAGATCTCAAGCTTCTAAGGAAGAAAGACTAGACCTTAATAAAAATTGAGGTCAATAAATGGACCCCCAATATATGTGGTGTGTCAGATGAGCACACAACACATATTGGCGTTGACTAAAGAGATTAAAAAACCAACACAACTGACGAAGCCAACATGCTCAGAGCAAAACATAAAGAGAGTGAAGAAGGTTTCCACTGCGGAGTAGACAGGAACTCTTGTCAAGATCAATGGGTGTACCTGCCATCCTTAAAAGTGGATTTTAAAATTGGTGAAGTGATTTTGTGCTTGTTAAACCAGAAGAAGGGTTAATCTGTGGACTCACGGAGAGGACCATCATGGAAACTAATGATCGCAGCTAAGATTCAATTCGTTTAGATTTTGCATCTCAGTTTGGTTTTAGTTGAAATTTAATTTGATTTCAATTTTAAGAAATTTTTAGAATTAAGAATTTGTGGAGAGACGCGGTCAAGATGGAAAGCTTAGGGACTCAATTCCAACCTGAAAGATAGATCAAGGAAAAGAAGCACTAAGTTAGAAAGGAAGGCCCAGGGACTCACATCCAACCTATGAGATAACAAAAGTGTTGAGAAGAGAATTGGTTGTCTTGCCCCATTTACGAGGGTCTCACACCAATTTCAAAGTGCTAAGAATGTCACATTAAGATGGAAAGCACAAAGACTCACATCCAACCTAAGAGGTGACAAAATACATTGGGAAGGAAAGCTAAGGAACTCAGATCCAACCCAAGAGGTAGCGAAGGGAATCAAAATTTTGGAACTGATCTCAGAATGGAACGGGAGTTTAGGTACAAGCCCCGGAATGAGAAACACAAGCCTTACTCCAGTTAAGGGGGTCTCACACCAACCTCAAAGAGGGTGTCATATTAAGAAACAAAACACAGGGACTCACATCCAACCTAAGAAGTTATGAGCAACATTAGGAAGGAAAGCTCAGGGACTTACATCCAACCCAAGAGGTAATTGACAACGACTTTATATATGCTTTAAAATATAAGTATTTAATACTGCTGCTTAAAAAACTAATTCCTCGGCAACTGCACCAAAACTTAATAACAATTATAGATTCGATAAACATGTATGTGTAAAATATTCAATAATTATAAAGTCATGATTATCAACGCAAGTATACGTATCACTCAAGTAATATAGGGTTCTAATGGAGTCCTAGATATCAATCCCACAGGGAGTAATATTATAAGCTACGAACTAAGATTTTAGAAAAGCAATACTTTAATCGCTACAACAAAATTCAATTTGCTTATCTATCAGTAATAGGCAATTGAAATAAATAGGTAATGTTAATAACTCTTAAATAACGAATTATACTAATGAGGTTTTTAATGTCATATTCAATATATAAGAAAGCATCCTTCTCCTTGCCAAGAAATTATAGTGAATGGATAAAGTGAATTGGTTCAATTTATATTGTGTCAAATAGGAGCATACCTATTCTTTACCCTTTGGTCTAGGCATAAAGAACATTGACTAATCCAAATAGGAGCATACCTATTTTTTACCCTTTGGTCCAGGCATAAAGAACATTGACTAATCCTACGCTTGTTTTAATTCTGTGGCTAAACTGGGAGGATACCGGCTCTCACTTCGGAGCTCCCACGTTCCCCTCACCTGAGGGCCGAATCTGCGGCTAGGTGGGAGGGTACCAGCTCTCACTTTGGAGCTCCCACGTTCCCCTTGCCTGAGGACTAACATCTACACTTCAGCACCCAAACGATAGGACCAAATTGGGGATTTTAGTATGTCACTCTAAAACCTCCAATTCTACGCCTGATAATTTTATTTCCATATTTATTTGCATCCAAATTCCAATGGCTTTAACCTCCCTGAATCTTTGATGTAATCTTTACTTTAGTTGTAAAACTCTAACATCTTTTAACAAATCAATTGGCTTGATTGAAATTAAATTAAGATTGAAGTGAAAAGATCATCACAATTTCTTAAATATTTTCACAGCTTCACCAATTCAAATCACCATTTCCCAAATCTCAAGACAAGAAGAAAGACTGAGAAAACTACTCAGATCTCATGGGGAAAACACAAAAAAACTCAGAATTCATATATAAAAGTAAGGTCATACAAACTACAAAAATAAATAAATTTATGTCTAATTTCTCCCTAAGAAAACTCCTCAATGTTCTTGTGAATCTCTTCCTTTCTTTACAACACATAATTCCTTTTCGAAGCGGCAAGGTGGAAGAAATCTCTCACTCTCCCTCCACTCATAGAATCTCTTGAAGAATTCCTCACAATTTAGACTCTCTACACTTTTTTCACACTTCAATTTTGAGTCTCCCCCCTGTATTTTTGACTAAAGTGTTCTCTTTAAAGATGTGGATGAGCTTTCCAAAGAGTTGCCTAAGCACCCCTCCAAAATTCATCCTTATCCAATGCCTAAATGGACATAACCACCGATCTCACCGTCGGCGGCCTTAAGGGATCCGTTGACGAGCCTTCTAAGTGAATTAATTCTGGAGTCTCAGGAAGTTTTCATCGTCAGTGCCATTGGGCTCGCCGTCGGCGCCCTAGTTTAATTCTTCACATTTTGGTTCTTTTTGCTCCAAATTCGCTCCTTTTTTGCATCTTTTTGCTCCAATGGTCCTAATTCATCATTCCTGCAACAAATCATCAAAATTACCTTTCTTTAAAGTGAAATATCATAAAAAATAGTATAAAATAGGTATGAAAATCTCAACAATTTTTTTTGGTCAAAATCCCCTAAACTTGACTATGACTTGTCCTCAAGTAATTTTAGTACTACATAAAAGTTATGATCTATTGTAATAAAGTTTTAATTTAGAAATACTATAAGTTTGATTTAGATAAATACCATAGTGAGATTTTCAGAAAAAATTTAAGTAATTAAATTAACTCTGTAGCTAGAAGATTATCTAGTCATCAACTTTAAGAGTTCTTGTCTTCTATTCATTGCAAGAATGACTATATGTTGTAATATTAAGTCACTTAGAATATTCAAATGATAGGAACTTCTTGGGAACACTACTAGTAAAAGATCTAATCCATAAATATAAGTTGAGGAATGTATTTAGGTTTTCCTTTTAGGTAGGTCCAAGTGAAACCAATTTTTGATTAGGCATATCCTCAAGCTTCTCCTCACTTCCATAATAATTTTTTTCTTCCTTTTCTCTTTTTCATTTAGATTGCTTTCAATCCTATATATTTTTCTTTTTCTTTTAGGGATTGTTGTCAATCCTTTCTTTTTTCTTTTTTCAAGTGAGGATTACTATATCTGGATAGCCTTTAATGATTTTGAACATCACCTTTCTTTCCCTAAATTTGAAACTCAAAGCATTCATTTACCTTATAAATATTTCATAGTTTTTACTTCATCGAGCCCCAATAATTTCTTCTCAAATGAATTTCCAGATTCTTAATACTTCAAAATATAGTTTCCTTTACTTTAAGTTGTTAACTATAGTCTTATTCTCTTATACTAAAATATCTTAAGTTACAAAATTAATTTTTGTTACAAAAATATTTCTTTAAATCTACCATAATATTTAAATAGCCACAAAATATAGTTACCTGAATTAAATTCACTACAAAAAATCATATAAATAAATTTTAAAAATAATCAAATAGAGGTCATCTAATTGTTAATCTTTTTCTTCCCTCCCCAAAACATAAATTTTTCAATATAAAATTATACAGGTGGAAAAAAAACTCTAAATATATATCATACCTCACTATTTTAGGCATTTTCATCATTCTGAAATTTTTGCAGTCCTTCTCAAAATTTTTACTTCACCTGGTCTATAATATTAGGAGCTTTATACACATATAAATCATTAGAGAAATTTCTGGGTAATGAAATTTTGAAATAAGTATAAAACTAAAATATAAACAAGCGCAATATTTCCTAGCACAACCACAATACTAAACAAAACAATTACAATTAAAATGCAAAATAAAAATCACATTACATTACAAAATACTAATCAACATCTATTATACTACACATGCAAATTTAACTACCACAGTAGCTTTATAACAAAAATTAAAAATCATCCAAGTACAACATAATAATAAAAATGAAAGTCTAAATACACACAAACATCTATTTCTATTACGAAAAATCACAAAAATAAAAGTACAAGTACAAGTACATCAATTCTATCTAATATCAAAATACCAAACTATGTCTTTATCTCCTTGATCAGCAGGTGGATTGGGTTGATACGGAGTATATCGGGGGCACTCATGGAAGGTAACATCAGGCTCACCTCTATAGTGTCGGGCCTGAGCTTCGTAATAAGCTACCTCAAAATTTGAATGCCTCTGAAGGTACTCACTATCATAATCGTGAATGTTATAAACCTCCAATCTTTTCATTTATTAACTCTATGCTCTCCCGCTGTAAGGTCAACTCATTCATCAAATCAGTCAAAGTAGGGGAACTAGAAAGTTGATGGTAATAACTTGTAGAGGGAACATCTCTACTAGTAGAAGGTTCTTGACTCCTACTTCCAGTTCTCCATTTCTCATGGGATTCAAAGTCTTCAAATTAGCTTTACTAATGGGTTTCATAGGATAAACCCATTCTTCATCTCCACTTTTCACTCCAGAATATGGCTTTACTAATGGGTTTCATAGGGTGAACCCATTCCACATCTCCTCCAGCTTCCACTCCAAAACGTTGGTAAAGTGCATAAATAAGGCTAGGATGTCCGAGACCTCCACTTGTTTCACTCTTTGTCGTAGTCAATATATTCATAAAAATAATTCTCCCCACATTTATAGTTCTGTTATTCTAAATATAAAAATTCAGAGTAGCTCTATCTCTAGTTACCTCACTATGGTGATAAGTCAGTAACAGAGTAGAGGAAATAAAATAGTGCCACGCTTTAGAGGTGGCATTCATCATGGAAGCAGAAAAATTTACCCGTTCTCGTTGTTTAATCCTCCAAGTTCCTTTCTCATCAGTGAGAAAGTTGATCACATCATTCAGGGGGCCTTCCATAGTACCGAAGGATTCATAATGGCAGCAATAATATTCTGGGACTTTGTAAAAGGTGTTGATGCGGGCGATATTAAATTTGATAGGAAATTTTTGCACTCGAACGATTCCATCTTCAGAATAGAATACATCGGCATAGAATTCCTTCACAATATTTATAGTGGCCTTATTGGTGGTGTAACAGAAGTTTTCTCACCTCCGCTCGTAATTAACTCGTTCAATTTCTCCTCCCAGACTTTAAAAAAACTCAATCTTGTATGCATTTCTTTCCTTCAAATACTGAAGTAAATCTTGATTGAGCCTTCACATTAACGAAGCAAGACTCGTTGAATTCAATTCGCTTCTTTTGACGTGGAGCAATTTCAATCTAATCATAATTATAGAAAAATTCCAAAATATACTTCAAATATTCATATAATGGCTTCCAAAAGTAATTCTAAGAGTTCAACACTAAGTTCTATGAATTTCTTCCCAATATTTTCCTCACATTTTCAAATTTTTTGGATCTCCTCAATGTGGAAGAAATTCATGGTGAAAATCAAATATTTTTAGTTTGGAGTGAAGCTCTTACTTATAGATGATCAAATTGAGTGTCAAAAAGCCTTGAAATCGCCTCCTAATCCAAGATCTCTCAAGCCCTAGGTCAAAAATTGCATTTTTAGGAGGAAGGAGATGATGAATAGTGGCAGTTGACTAGTCAAAATTGTAGATAAATGTGTTTTTTTTGTGAGCTCACCGTCGGCTGGGTGTTCGGTGCCATCAGCGCGCTATATTGAAATTTAAATATAACTCTCGAGAAAAATCCATCTTCGGCGGAATTGAGGGCGCCGTCGGTGGGGTCTTTTGATTTGGTTCAATTTACAGATTTTTGCAATTTTGATCAATTTCAAGCATAAACGAGATCTGTTCAGTCATTATAGACATAAATTTAAGTGATTAAATGATGTACTTAACACAAATAAACTTTCACAACACAAAAAATCACATTTATATATAAATTCTAAGGGGTACAATATACGTGACATAACGCACCTAAGTTTGGTATTTTCTCAACCTCAATACATTAATTCAGCGTCGCAATCCAAACCACCACACTCAAAACGCTAAAAACAAAACATCTTATGCTTAGTCTCAACTATACAGAGATTTAAAAGCATAATTCTAAAGCAAAGCAAATGCAAAATTTAAATCAAATTACATACATAGACAGACAGGTAGTAATATAAATATACTAATCATCAGATTTAATACTAGATTCTCCTATGAGATCACTCATTGATTGGACATGAATGAAGAGGTTGTAGAAGGGTCGATACGGAAATTATTCAGTAGAATCCTCTTCTATCAATTTCATTCTCCCCATCAGCCGTATCAAACTATATTCTAAATGTCCAGAGTGCTCAAAATGTTCTTTCATCCTCCAGTCTAGATGATCGAAGAAATCAGAGATATTAATAATATCATTCATGACGTTTTGTATATCCTTCTCCAATTTCATGATTTTGCGCAGGATCACCAGAGTCTTATCAAGAATTAAGGGTTGAACTGGCAGTGAATTATGAGATGCTTGATCTTCTATAATATTAATGTCATTTTCATCTTCAAAAGCTGGGAATCTCTCAATTGGGTCAAAAGGCTTTCAAGGTAGAAGTACCTTTTCCCAATTTTCATAGGACATTTGGAACTAACTGCAAAGTGAGAAAATTGTTGAAGGGTTTCCAAGCCCATAAGTTGATCCATGAACGATAAGGCCCAAAACTGACTTCACAGTTATTGATCCAATATCGATCGGCAGTCCCCTGTGAATGCAGTAATTCAGAATAGCACTTTCTTTATAAACTTTACCGATCTTCATTGTCGATAACAGTTTTGTAGAAATGAAAAAAATGCTAGTATTTTGAAACGGGATTTATGAGTGTCACAGAAAAACTAACATACCCATTTTTTCTCATTTCCCATTATTCAGTTTCGTCCGTTAAATATTGGTAAATTTCATTTATCTAGTTTTTTGTCAGGACGAAGTTGGAATAGTGGCAGACATGAACATTCTCGATCATGTATAATTCATTGATCCATGTAGGAGTGAAAGTGATCCATCTACCTCGAACATAAACGATTCTCTAGTTGATTCCGTGCAAATTTGCATAAAATTCCTTCACCACAAGAACAACCACGGCGGTAGTAGTATAACACAACACTTCCCATCTTTTCCGCACTATCATCTCTTCAATTGCCATCGAGGGATTATTCAATCCGCGATTTAAGAAACCTCATTCCTTGATCAATCTTTTCTTCGTTAGTAACTTGTTGAAGATTCACTGCGCTGCCGCACTAATAAACATTCGCAGATTAAACACTCACATTCTGGGATTATCAAGGGAATTGGACACTATAGGAATAAAATTGGTGGATTTTCACTTCATTTTTGAGGAAATATGAACTTGGGAGTCAAAATTGAGAGTTTAAAAGGGTAACTCCCGCCCAAAAACAACTAAAAACCGCCATTTAAACTCTAGAAACCACCATCTCACTGGTCTCGATGTCGGTGAGGTCAAGGGCACCGTCCAAGTGCTTCTGTACTTATTTTGCATGGACTCTTGGGAAAAACCTACCGTTGGTGGCATCGAGGGCGCCGTCAGCGCCCAAGTCAAAAATTGCACAGTTTCGCTCTGGTCCGAATGCGTTCCAATTTTTCTCTATGAATTCAATTCATATGATGTATCTAGGGTAAATAAGAGTAGTAGAGCTTAATAATGCAACAAAATAATGATAATTTCAAATAAAAACTATTATATTTGAAATAAAAGTAAAGATAATTATGGGTTACCTCCCATAAAGCGCTTGGTTTAACGTCGTCAACCCGACCTAATCAGGTGTTATTCACGTTGACTGATCACTAAAACCTCATTAAAATTTGGTCTTTTACCCTCAAAATATGGTTTTAATCTGTATCCATTTACTTTAAATCTTTTCGTTTTCTGATCTTCAATTTCAATAGCTCTGTAAGTATAAACTTGAGTCACAGTAAATGACCCTAACCAATGAGACTTCAATTTCCTAGTTCTGATCTTCAATTTTAACAGCTCCGTAAGTATATACTTGAGTCACAGTAAAGGGTCCTTACCAACGAGACTTCAATTTCCCAGGAAATAACTTCAGCCTTGTATTGTACAACAAAACTTCTTTTCCTGGTTCAAAGTTCTACTGGTTAATCTTCCAATCATGCCATAACTTTAGTTTCTCCTTATAAATTTTGTCGTTATCATAAGATTCATTTCTGATTCTTCCAATTCATTTAATTGTAACAATCTCTTCTTACCAGCATCTTTCAAATTATAATTGTTTTCTTCCAATTCATTCATTTGTAACAATCTCTTCTCACCAGCATCTTTCAAATTATAATTAAATTATTCATTTAATTGTAACAATCTCTTCTTACCAGCATCTTTCAAATTATAATTGGATTCTTTAATCACCCAATATGCTTTATGCTCCAATTCTACTGGTAAGTGACAAGTCTTTCCAGAATTCATCAAAAATCAATTTGTAATGAGTCATTCCAATAGGAGTTTTATAAACAGTCCTGTAAGCCTATAATGCATTATACAGTCTAGTGGACCAATCTATTCTACTAGGGTTACAATCTTTTCAAGTATTTATTTAATCTCTCTATTAGAAACTTCAGCTAACCCACTGGTATGAAGATGATAGACAGTATAGATTCTATGAATAATATTAAATTTTTTTGTCAATCTCTGAATGTATTTATTTCTAAAATGGGACCCTCCATTAGTGATAATGATTCTAGGCATTCCGTATCAAGTGAAAATAATTTTCATTAAAAAGCTTGAAACAGTTTTAGCATCACAACGAGGTAAAGCTTTTGCTTCAATCCACTTTGAAATGTAGTCTACTGCAATTAATATATATAAGTTCCCAAATGAAGAAGTAAATGGTCCCTTAGAAACATAGTCTACTACAATTAATATATATAAGTTCCCAAATGAAGGAATAAATGGTCCCATAAAATCGTAGTCTACTACAACTAATATGTATAAGTTCCCAGATGAAGGAATAAATGGTCCCATGAAATCCAATCCCCAAAAGTCAAAGATCTTAACATAACATGAAATTCAGAGGCATTTCATTTCTTCTAGATATATTGCCTACTCGTTGACATCAATCCAACATGAAATTTAGAGGCATTTCATTTCTTCAAGATATATTTCCTACTCGTTGAAATCGATCACAAGTTTTTATGTATCTATAAACATCTCTAAAGATAGTAGGCCAATAAAATTCAACTTGTAAAATTAGCAAAAGTAAGTAGGATAACTATAGTGTGAGAAGCAAAAGTATAAGAAAGATTGTAAAATTTTATAAGCAGTTTTATCAATCCCAAAATGGCCTCCAAATTCAGAATCATGACATTTTTGAATGATTAGCTCAGTTTTTTCATAAGGTACACATCTTCTCATAATCAGATCCTTACATTGTTTATATAAAGCTCATCCCAAAAATATGCTTTTGCATCATTAATGAATTTCCTTTGTTGTTGCAGTGTCCGCATAGGTGGCAAAATATCACTTATAATATAGTTAACAATATCATCATACCATGATATTTTCTACTCATTAATACTATAAAGTTATTCATAGGGAAACTGTCTGTAATTTCATTATCGGTGTCAGATAATTCATGATTTTCTAATCTTGACAGATGATCAGCAATTTGATTATCAGTTCCCTTTCTATCAATAACCACAAGATCAAATTCTTGCAATAATATCCATCTAATTAACCTTGGTTTGGCATCCTTCTTTTGCATCAGATATTTAATAGCAGAATATCCATCTAATTAACCTTTGTTTGTCATCCTACTTTTGTATTAGATATTGAATAGCACAATGATCAGTGTGCAAAACAGATTTAGCTCCAATTAAATAAGATCTATATTTTTCTAAAGCATACACAATGGCCAGTAACTCTTTTTCAGTAACAGTATAATTTGAGCATCATTAAGAGTTTTACTAGCGTAGTATATAAATTTAAAAATCCTTTCATACCTTTGTCAAAGGAAAACTCCAATAACATAATCATTAGCATAACACATCAGTTCAAATGGTTTCTCCTAGTTAGGTGAAACTATAATAGGGGTTGTGATTAATTCTTCTTTAAAAAATCAAAGACATTTAAACAGCTTTCAATAAATTCAAATTTTCTGTCCTTTTCTAAAAGTTAGCATAGAGATTTGGTAATTTTTTAAAAATTTTTAATAAAATTCCTGTAAAAACCAACATGTCCAAGAAAACTCCTAACCTCTCTTACATTAGTAGGAGGAGTTATAATTAGTAACTTGAATTTTTGCAGGGTCTGCTTCCATACCAACTTCTAAAATTTTATGCCCTAATACAATTCGTCCTGCAACCATAAATTGACATTTCTCCCAATTCAAAACCAAATTAGTTCTTTCGCATAACTCAAAAATTTTTTAAGATAATTTAAACATGCGTCAAATGATGTTCCAAATATAGAGAAATCATCCATAAATACTTTCAATCCATCATCAATTAACTTACTAAATATGGACATCAACAATTTGGAATATTGCAGGTGCATTACATAATCCAAAATGCATTCTTCAAAAAACAAAAATTCCAAAAGGATTAGTAAAGGTTGTCTTTTCTCAATCCTCAGGAGCAATAAGAATTTGATGGTAATCGGTATATTCATCTAAAAAATAAAAATATTTGTGCCCCATAAGTTTATCTATTATTTGATCTAAAAAGGCTAAAGGGAAGTGATCTTTCCTGGTGGCAGTGTTTAATTTTCTATAATCAATGCAAATACGCCACCCAGTAACTTGTCTGATAGGTATTAATTCATTATTTTTTTTGTTTCAACGGTCACTCCTCCTTTCTTAGGAACACAATGAATTGGACTCACCCACGCACTATCTGAAATAGGATATATAATTCCAGTGTCTAAGCATTTCAAAATTTCCTTCTTAAATACTTCTTTCATCATCAGATTAATCTCCTTTGTGGATCAACTCATGGTTTATATTGTTCATCTAACATAATTCTGGGCATACAGATCGAAGGACTGATTTCCTTAATATCAGATGAGGTCCAACTAAAAGCTTTCTTATATCTTTTTAATGTATCTAACATTATTTGCTCTTGCAAATCATTTAATTCTGAAGATATAATCACAGGTAATGTAGATGAGTCTCCTAGAAACACACACTTCAAGTGGCTAGGCAATATTTTCAGCTCAAGTTCAGGCGGTTTTATAATTGACGAAACTAGACTCTTATCAGCATTTTTGGTAATATCCAGCATCTCAAATCTTTCCTAAACAAATCTAATTCTTCATTTTCTAATTCTTCTAAAATAACTTCATCACTCTCTTCAAATTGTTCTTTCTCTTCAAAATATTCTTTAAAATTTTCATTCAATACATGTTCACTAATTTCCATGCGAAAACATTCATTATCTCTTTCAACGGCAGGGTATTTCATAGATTTTGAAATGTTAAAAGTCACTTCTTGATCGTTAACTCTCAAAGTTAATTCTCATTTTTGAACATCTATCATAACTTTTCCAGTAGCTAAAAAAGGTCTCCCTAAAATAGTAGGTATTTCTTTATCTTTCTCTATATCTAAAACAATGAAATCCACAGGAAAGATAAATTTATCCACTTTTACTAACACATCTTCTATAACTCGCTTGGGATATGTAACTGAACGATCTGGTAACTGAAGAGTTACAGAAGTAGGTGAGACTTCTCCTAATCCTAATCTTTGAAAATTGATAGAGACATAAGATTAATGTTGGCTCCCAAATCACATAAAGCTCTTCCATATTTTTTTCACCGATAGCACACGGTACAGTGAAAGTGCCAAAATCTTTTAACTTTTCAGGAAGCTTTTTCTAAATAATTGCACTACACTCTTCACTAAGTGCAACAGTTTTGTTATCCGTGAACTTCCTTTTCTTGTTCAGAATATCTTTCATCATAATTGGGCATTTGCTCTAAAGCTTCTACGAAGGGAATATGTATCGTTAACTTCTGAAGAATTTCTAAAAATTTAGAAAATTATTTATTCTGTTTGTGTTGCTTCAATCTTTGAGAAAACGGTGGTGGAGGTTTCTCCATAGTAATTTTCATTGGTGCAAGTGGATATTTTAAATTTGGGTATTCATGATCCATTTATTTTTCGGTATCTACTTTCTATTTTTCAGTTTCTATTTCTTTTTGCACTCTTGTCTTCAATTCTTTTCCACTTCATAATTGTATCACTTTTATCTGTTCTTTTCCTTGATCTTTAGGATTTGGTTCCACAGTACTAGGAAAAGTTCCCAATGTTCGGTTACTAAGCGCAGTAGCGATATGTCCTAATTTATTTTCAATATTCTTAATAGCAGTTCCTTCATTTTGTAATTGATTTCCTTGAATTTGAAATTAATTTCCTTAATTATGCAAATGTTGACCCATGTTTAATATCAGTTGTTCCGTATACAACTTCTTCTCTTTAATTTGAGTGTTACTGTTAAATCCTGGAGGATAAGAAGGTCTATAGTTAACATTTCCTTGGTCGGATGGACTTCCTAATGGGTTCACTGGTTGTTCGCCCATTGTTGATTTGTAGAAGAAGTGTTATTTCAATTAAAATTTGGATGATTCTTCCAACCTGGGTTATAATAGTTTGAATAAAGGTTGTTGGGTCTATTAATAGCAATTAAAGTCTCATATGAAGGTTGAACATCCACAATTTTCCCAGATGAATTCTCTTCCATCATAGGAGGTGTTGGAGAATAATTCATCCCATAATGATCTAATTTCTTTGATATTGCAGCAATCTGCGAAGCTAACATAGATATTTCATTAGAATCATGGATACTAGCTACTCTTTTAAGATTTACCCTTTCAGAGGGCCATTGAAAATTGTTGGTAGCCATCTCTTCTATTAAAGAATAAGCCTCATCAAAAGGTTTTGACATTAAGGAACCACCAGTCACAGCATCTATAATAGTTCTAAGTGCTCCCACTAATCTATTATAAAAAAATTGAATTATCAACCAGTCTGGTAATGAATGATGAGGGCATTTCATAAGAAGATCTTTAAATCTCTCCCAGGCTTTGTATATTGACTCTCCATCAATTTGACCGAATGATGTTATGTCATTTCTAAGTTTAGCAGTTTTAGATGGAGGGAAATATTTGGATAGAAATTGTTCTCCCCAAATTCTAATAGATCCAGCTGCTAACGAATTTAACCACATCTTAGCCTTATCCCTAAGTGAAAAAATGAAAGTTCTCCCCAAGTTCTAATAGTTCCTGGTGCTAACAAATTTAACCACATCTTAGCCTTATCGTTCAGTGAAAAAAGAGAAAGTCTAAGTCTAACAACATCATTTGAAGCTCTGTCATATTTAAAAGTAGCACGCAGTTCTAAAAAACTAGCGAGGTGTAAATTAGGATCTTTATTTTGTGTAGCTCCGAATTGATTGTTTTTAACCATTTGGATAATAACACATTTAAGCTCAAATGAATTAGCAGCTACATCAGGATTTTGGATAGATAAGTGAATTTCATCTGCCGTAGGATTTGCATAGTCTCTTAAGGGTCTTGGTTGGTGTTCATTTTCTATTCCTTAATTGTTCATAATGTTTTCCATTGTATCACAATTTCTAGTTCAAGCTCAAATGAATTAGCAGCTACATCAGGATTTTGGATAGATAAGTGAATTTCATCTGCTGCTGGATTTGCATAATCTTGTAGGGGTCTAGGTTGGTGTTTATTTTCTATTCCTTGATTGTTCATGTTGTTTTCCATTGTATCAGAATTTTTAGGTTCTCTTCTCAATCTTCTAATCTTTCTAACAGTGCGTTCTAATTCCAAATCGTAGGGTATAAGATTTTCAAGTCAAAATTTACGCATACAATTTGAAATCAGTACACAGTAATACAATTAACTAAATATAAAAATAAGTTGCAATTCAAGTAAAAATTTTCTAATAATCCTAATTTGTCTGTTACTATAATCATAATTTTTGTTTACTCCCCGGCAACGGCACCAAAAACTTGACAGCGACTTTATATATGCTTAAATATATAAATATTTAATACTGCTGCTAAAAGGATTAATTCCTTAGCAATTACACAAAAACTTAATAACAGATATAGATTCAATAAATATATATGTATAAAATATTTAATAATTGTAAAGTCACGCTTATCAACGCAAGTATACGTATCACTCAAGTAATATAGGGCTCTAATGGAGTCCTAGATACTGATCCCATAGGGAGTAATACTAGAAGCTAAGAACTAAGATTTTAGAGAAGCAATATTTTAATCACAACAACGAAATTCAATTTGCTTATCTATCACTAATAGGAAATTGAAATAAATAGGTAATTTTAATAACTCTTAAATAACTAATTATACTAATGAGGTTCTTAATGTGATATTCAATATATAAGAAAGCATCATTCTACTTATCAAGAAACTATAGTGAATGGATAAAGTGAATCGGTTCAATTTGTAATGTGTCAAATAGGAGCATACCTATTCTTTACCCTTTGGTCCAGACATAAAGTGCATTGACTAATCCTATGCTTGTTTACTGAATCTGCGGCTAGGCTGGGAGGATACCGGCTCTCTAGAGCTCCCACGTTCCCGTCGCCTGCGTGCTAACATCTACACCTCAGAACCCAAACAATAGGACCAAATTGGGGATTTTAGTCTGTCACTCTAAAATCTCCAATTCTACGACCGATAATTTTATTTCCCTATTTATTTGCACCCAACTTCCAAGGGCTTTGACCTCCCTAAATCACAGCCAAACGATAGGACCGAATTGGGGATTTTAGTCTGTCACTCTAAAATCTTCAATTCTACGCCAGATAAATTTATTTCCTTATTTATTTGCACCCAACTTCCAAGGGCTTTGACCTTCTTAAATCTTGGATGTAATCTTTACTTTAGTTGTAAAACTCAACATATTTTAACAAATCAATTGGCCAGATTGAAAGTAAATTAAGATCGAAGTGAAAAGATNTTAAAAGTAAATTAAGATCGAAGTGAAAAGATCATCACAATTTTTTAATCATTTTCACGGCTTCACTAATTCAAATCAATATTTCACAAATCTCAAGACAAGGAGAAAGACAGAGAAAAATGCTCATATCTCATGAGGAAAACACAACAGATCAAAAATTGTAGAATGACTTCTCAGATTGAATATCAAATTTATGACTTCTCAGATTGAATAAAAATTGTAGAAGTCTAAGTTTTACATTTTTAGTTTGTAAAATGAATTTCTGCTTCTGTTGTATCATATATAAGACCGTCATTATTCTATTCCAAACAATTTAACTAAATAGGGGCACAATTGTCATTTTGTCAGAAACAACTGCCCCACAGGTGTTTTCACACAGCTGCAACAAACAACCAGCCAGCTTCCTTGAAGTAGCTTCTCCACAGTAACTTCATGAGGCAGCGCAGCTGCAGTTAAAAAGTTGAAAAGCTGCTGCTGCACCAAACAGAGCCTTATCCTTTATATTCAGGCAGTCCTCTTCCAATTCACTAGTAACAACCATGCAGAATTCTGAACCATTGACTGGTCCGACTGTGCCAAATCTGAGACCCTCTTTCAAGTTGGGAATTCAACTTTTAACATCCCACATTTTTTCAAAAAGTTGTAATTTATCTTTTGGTATCTATTTTGGTAAATGCCCCTGTTGAATTAACTTTTTGACATATAGAAAAAAGTAACCAAAAGGTAATTCCATTAATTCATTAGGATCCTCATCCAAATTTACATGATTTTCAAGATTACTAGAAGTAAAAGAATGATAAAATTTGATTGGCTTTGAACCAGCACTACAGACCTCCTTGACCTCTAAAATCTCGACCTTTTGAGGAAGAATCAGAGTAAGCGTCATGGTGTTCACATAGTGGTGTATCTAATCATACATTGTCTCATATTTGCTTTTCTCCATGTCTTCTAAGGATATCTCGTACTGTGGTTTCTTTTGTTTTATCAACATCATTTCTTCCTCAAAGCTTTCTTGATCATCAATGTTGATGGTCGGTCTAGTCCATTCAACAATTAAATTGGTCTTTGCTCCTCCACGTCCCAAGCCTCACCTTGGGTGAGCGAACTAAGAGAAACCCCACCAACTGGTCGCAAAAGAGTGGTGGAAGATTGCTGAAGCGGAGTTAAATGGCCTTGCCTTTGTACTTCTGCTGAATCTTTACTTTTATTCATCATAAATTTGAGAGAGAAGACAATTTTCTTCAGAGGTGAGTAGTAAGCCACGTCCTCATGAATGTCAACTTCATGAGTTGAGAAAGTTTGTAAATCTCTATTAATGCAATGTTCTTGTACTTCCTTGTAGTATTTGATGCACTGGTGTAGAGGCAATGAAACCATGTTGTATTCGTGAATCCATGGTGGACTCAGTAGAGCATTGAAAGAGGTCTTGGCGTTGATGATATGGAATTTAGCGGTTATTACTAGTTCTCCAACTTTCACCAGTAATGGAATTGATCAAAGGGTTCTCTCTCCCTTTTGGTTGAATCCTCGTAGCATCATTTTATCGGTCTTATGCTACTAAGCTCCAATGTCCAAGTAGGTCAATGTCAATAGACTCATCAGGTTGAGAGATGGTCCAGGATCCACTAAACTGTGGATAATACAAATCTGCCGATGTTAACAGAGATATATAGTGGACGATTTTGGTCGGCGGTACAGAGGATGTCTTCATTTGTAAAAGTTATCTCAGACTGTTCATTTAATAAGCAAACTTCATCTGAGGATGTGCTGGCCAATTGGGCTAGGTAAATTTCTGGGTTAAGAAAAGCTGTAATTAGAGATTCTCTCATCTTCTTTGACAGGATTAGAGCATCGTAGAATCTTAGTTTGGCTGGAAACATCCTAAGATGAGCTAGCATGTTGTGATCCACTTTGTGTGATCCTCCAATTTTCTCTTGATTTTGTTGTTCTTTCATTGGCGGAGGTTGAGGTAGCTCTTCTCTACTATCCGCTTTCTTTTATCTGTCGGAACAGTTCTCGGGTGTAATACTTTCCCGCTCATTCAGTTCACTTATGTAATTTCTTCTTCTTGAGACACCATTATTGAATTTTTTTGATGTTTCTTCTTTGTAGGAAAGATCTAAGTTGATGGAAAGTTGGGCACAGTGGTGCTCGAGGAGGTGCTGTCGTAAGCGGTGTTGTCAATGTCTTCTTTGGTCTTGCTAACGAGTTCATCGGACTTAAGTACAATTTGAGGATCGTTATCGGAATCGAGATCAAAGCTAGATCGGTCATAGTCGATTACATTCTTATTATAAATAGTTAAAGAGTGGATGAAATCATAATCATTATATTCATAAGAACCTCGAGGGGTAAAAATATAATTATACAAAGTCAGGGGTTCTAAAATTTTTTTCCTCGAATCTGAGACAACTAATCTAGCAGAGGCATCCCCTATGCTATCAGTCTTTATGGTCATATTCTTCTTCTTCTTCTTCTTCTTTAACGGTGATGGATCTTCTGGTAGAATCTTCATCTCAGGCTTGGCAAGCGGAAGACTCTGAATGAAAGCTTGTGCTGATGCAGTTTGGATCTGTTTCAGTAGAACTTGGTTGATTTGCTCCAAACTGTACTCTATCCATCTTTTCTAGTATACGGTTCAATCAAAGAGATTGGCTTAGCTGACATCATATTTATAGAACTTTTTTCAGGTTCTATTAAATATTCTTTTGGGATCATTATATTCCCTTATTTAAGTTTCATCTTGAGCCAATCCTTGAAGATAAAACATTTTTCTATGGTGTGCCCAAGCAATCTGTGATATGGAAAATAATTTGGTTGATCATTCTTATCGACCTCTTTGGGTTTCTTCGATTCTTGTAATATGAAGTCATGCTTCTTCATCAAACATCTGAACATTTGTGGTACGGCTTCATCTTTAAAGGAGTACACCACTTTCTTTTGTTCTATAATGGACATTTTCTTGTTCTTTGTTTGGTATGATCCTCCCTGTGGTGATTGCTGATTAGACTAGCCATACTATTGTGTCTGTTGTTGAGCATGCCGCGATGACGCTGGTAATTATGATGAGAATTTTCTACATGTATATTCAT
Organism: Phalaenopsis hybrid cultivar; assembly: GCA_002079205.1. Taxonomy (NCBI): domain Eukaryota; kingdom Viridiplantae; phylum Streptophyta; class Magnoliopsida; order Asparagales; family Orchidaceae; genus Phalaenopsis; species Phalaenopsis hybrid cultivar. The sequence continues at coordinate 123,374 of JXCR01070473.1, forward strand.
TAGTTTCTTTTCTTTATTAATCGTTGCCAATGTTTTGGACTTCTTTTCAAATATTTTAGTTTTCTTGGACTTTTCAGACTTCTCATGAGAATCCATATGTTTGACTTCTTCTTGAAGATTGATAGCTTTACCGAGTAACTTCTTAAAGGATTTAATGGTGAGTCCCTTGAGCATGAAAGCTACTGGCCCATGAATGCTCTTGAGTATGATCTCAATTGCATTTTATTATTGTAGCTGAGGTTCACACTTCATGTTATGGTTTCTCTACCTCAAAATGTAGTCCACTAAATTCTCCTTAGACTTCTACTTTTCTCTTACAAGATCTCCAATAGACACATGATGTTGTGCTCTGACAAATCTCTTTACGAATAATTGTTCTAACTCAGCTAATGTCTTAACTGATCTGTTGGGTAATTCAACATACCAATCAAAAGCAATCCCTAAGAGGCTGCTAAAAAACTGTTGAAAGAGTAAAGCTTTGTTTCCTTCTGTGTTACCACAACTGGCTCAAAAATGTGCTATATGTTGCATGGGATTTCCAGTCCCATCAAATATCTTAAAGTTTGGTGACACAAAACCCTTAGGGTAGGGTACGACACTCCTTTGGGTAAGGTCTACCCTTCAAAATCAATGCACCACATTAAATTGGGTTAAGGCATCCCTAACTTGTTCGACCATTTGCTTAAATTTCTTTTTCTGGTATAACACTTGATCAAGAATCCATTTTTTGTTGATCATCACAATTTACTGAGGCAACTTCCCTCCTCTCATCTGTAATGTGTATAATCTTCGGTTGATTGACTTCTGGAGAGGCTAGCTGTGGTGGTTGAGACTGTCCTTGAGCTGTGGCCATGGCAGTCATGCTGGCGAGAATCTTTTCCATCCTTTTGTCTATTTGGCTGATTTGCTCTTCTCTTAAGAAAATAGTCCTACACAACTCATCTACGGCGTTCTCTACGACGAGAAGTTGAGTGTTGTACGCAGATGCACCTGTTCTGGTGTCGATGACATGGATATCTATAAAGTCTTCCTCGAGGTAATCATTATAGTTAAAATCTTAATCATCTTCATCGATTGAAACTCAATGTTCTCGGGCCAACTCAAAAATCTTAACCCTGAGCTTTTCGAACTTCTTTCAATTATTGATTCTTATAACATCTTAAGATCTAGAAGATTTTGCTGGACATCCTCTACTTGCTCATCCATCTTGCTAGCAATTGTTGTGACCATGTCAAATACTTTGGACCCTGGCCTCATTCTATGATACTGTCCTCCGGGCTTGCTGGACCATATCGGTACAACAAACTTTGAAATAAATACCCTTTTCTTTGCTGGTGATATCGTGAGATGAACTGTCTCGGTAAGAATATCGGCAAGTCAAATAGAAGTATGCTCCCCATGGTGCAGACCTGATACGGTATTGGGTAACCTCTTCATCTTATCCTTCAAGATTTTAAGAACATCCTTGAAATTGGTAGTCGATAGAATTCTCGGAACCAGCGCGACTTAACTGATCGACTTCCTGTGAGTCTGGTGGTAGTAAAATTAGTAGCATCAATGGTGGTATCAACTCTTTTTCCTATGCAGAACCATACAGGAATGTTAGCAGGCGAAGCATCAGTTGATTTCTGGGAGCATCTGATAGATTTGAAATCCTTTAAAATTTCTCTCTTCATGTGAGGGGATACTGCACATCCCACTTGTTTGAGTAACTCACCAACTGAATAACCTTCTTTGGCAGCTAGTTTCTAAAACACTGAAAAGACTCAGGTGATAGGAGAAAACTTCTTCCTTTCCCCATCAAGTCCATGAGGTGACGGTAAAGTAGCCGCGATCTTTTGGATACTTTCATACCCATCAGTGTCCATTAAGGTAGAAGTGGTTAGGTCTCCGTAAATCCCGATTATTTCTGATTAGGAACATCATCAACATGTATTTCCTCTGAAATCTGGGCTTCAGTAGCCTTCTGAACCTTCTGGCTACTGTTTCTCGTTTCAGATCGGTTAACGCTACAATCCTCGAACTTGATCCAATTTCGAATACTGATGGCAGGACAACCGATCCATTAATCAGGTCTTCAATGATCATGACTTCTTTTCCCTTAGTGAAAGCAGGAACAGTAGGCTTGGTAGGTCTCGTGGTAATAGTAGTTTTAACTTTCTTGTAAGAACGGAAGTCCTGAGGGCAGCTCAGGAAAAATTTAGCAAACGGTTCCTGAACCTCTTGAGCGGCGACTTTCATTACGACAAACAAGGCTTTCTCGAGAACGACCTCAAGATCCTAAAATCTGACTCTAAACTTGATGGTATGAGCGACATTGTGGGCATTGCGACTCGTCAAAAGAATGCAGAGAAAGGTGAGCATTAGGAATGTCATTGATGCAACTTCAAAAAGAGAAAGCTCTGGGGTTAGCTATTCGGCCAATACCTTGTAACCTTAGTGTGAGCACTAAAAATTAACAGAGGTAAATCTGTAAATTGTGCAAGCCTTTATTTAATTTGTGGAAATTTAATAATTTATTAAAAGTAGTTTGAAAGTAGAAAGATTTAATTAATATAAGGAAGATTAAAGAGTAAGCGTAACACGACACAATCCAATTTAATTTGCAAAAATTGCAAATCAAACGAGAAAGGGAAAAAAGTGAAGTTCAGGACCCAGTGCGTGACCCAACTTTACAACACACAATGCCTAGGTAGAACTAGTCCACCAACACACCTATCGGGGGTCCGACCTCACACAAAGATTAAAATATCCTTAATGGCCTCCTGAACCTCTCTATTTAAAGGTGGTTAAGCAGACGACCCTGAAGTCCAAAAGAGTTGACCATAGTTTCCCAAGACAAAAATGGGTAAAACATGTCAATGCCAGAAGGGTAATTTGGTTCATGAGGGACATGAAAACATTACTGGTGTATGATGATAATATTTCCTGATTTAGTTGGAGAGAGAAGCAATTCTCCAGCGGAGTTTCCAGGAGCTGTCGACACTATTTTGGGATGGAGTTGCTGTTAAAAGTTGTCGGCTGCCGGAATCGAAATCTTGTCGCCCGCTTCAGAAAGGCGTTTAATTTATATATATATATATATATATATATATATATANAGTTTAAATGAATGTACACTATACCTAAAACCTTATATCTATCTCGAAGGATAAACACAAGACTTCAGGATGAGGCTTGATCAAATAAATTAAGAAAGATATGACATCTGTTTAGTCTGTGAAACCATTTTATTGGTAGACAAGTTTCTCTATTTAATACAAAGAATTAAATAGGGTTTATGTTAAACTGGGTTCGGAAAAGCTTCCTATAAAGGCAATCCCCTATAGTTAATTGCATCTTATGTAACTGAAGTCATCTAAGAAAACTCTAAAAAAAATCAAAAAATATTATCTTCGAAGAGGTTAAAAGAATAGGACATTCAACAAGATCGGACAATGAGGTGTGAAAATGGATTGGCTAAAATTTGGAACATATTGTTGTAGAATGGAAAAAAGAAATAAGAGATGTCATATACCCGGAGGAGAACCTCGATCACTTTCCAAGCTATCATAGTATTTGGCTTTAGTTTTTAGGAGAAATTATTTGAGTGTTTCATCCTGCTAAATTTATTTATATAGAGCTTACATTCATATGAAACAATCATACAAATAGCCTGGAAGATGTGAGGATTTAGGTCATGAGCGATGACAACCTCAGAATCCTAAGACAAGTTAGGACTTACATTGTACAACAGAGCTATACAAAGGCCTCAACAGGAGTTGAGGGCTTATTTTGCATAAGCAAACAACCTTGTAATCCTATGGCTTGGTTATTTAATTCTAAGGAAGGATATGTTGTTGTAGATCCTCTTGCAGTTGAAGATGGTCATGCTGCCCATGAAGCTAACTCTAAGCTCCTCATCATGACAAGTTTCAGTTTTCTAATGTTTTAGGTTATAATTTCAAATCAAATGGATCTATAGTTATGGTCATTAAAATATTATGGGGCATATTATGGTTGATTAGAGTGACACCGATTAGGATCCTACAGTTCTCTCATTTCGGCACCACTATTTTCTATTGGATTCACTTAGTCTGAATGAATTTACTAAACTCAACTTAATGAATTCCATACTTTCATTTAGACCATGGGAAGACTCGTTAGCAACCGTAGGTTACCTCTTCCAAGGGATTTCCAATCATCCAATATAGATGTCTTAATTTAATTTCAGTTGTTATTTTGTTATGTTTGTGATTAAATTTTGAGTTGTTTTATATTTTGAATATTATGGCGGTGAATTTTATCTTTTCCATTTTCTAGTTTTATAGGAATAGGCAACAAGAATATCCTATGGCTAGACCCTAGGCTACTAAAAAGGGAAAATTATACCTCAACCAAAAGTGAAGTAAGAAAACATGCTAAAGTAAACTAATAAAAATCAATTCTCATCTCCTTCCTCATCATCATCAGAATCTTCTTCTTCTTCTTCTTCTTCTTCTTCTTCTTCATGAATAGGAGTATAGGGAGTGAAACTGAGGCAAGCATTAAAGTCCACATTAGGTTCACCACTAAGATGTCTTACCATAGCATTTTCAAATTCAATATCATGTTGAACTCTCCTCTGCTGATATTCATCATATTAAGCATTTCTTGTTCCTATTTCTCCAAAATGACTTTGAATATTAACTATGTCCATTTGTTGAATAATCAGTTCGTCCATAATACCTTCAAGTGATGCAGATCGAGAAGTAGAGGCCACTGGAGCAGATTTTGAGGGCCTATTTCTTCTTCCACACCAAGATTCAACAAATGGTTCCACTCTTCGAATCATATGCCTCCCAATCAAATTCTGTGGCCGTAAATTTATCATTTCTATGGGTCCATACTCCTGATTGTTCACATAGAGTGGAAAACAGGGCAGGGAATCCTAAACCACCAGCTATAGAACGACAACTATACTTTGATCATGCTAAACTATAAGTGCACCAACATCTTTACTTTCATGTTCTGTATGCAATAGTTTAGTACAACTCTATCTTTTGTAACATCAGTCAAATGATTTGTTGGAATAGTATGGCAAAAATGAAGTGGTGCCACACTTTTAACGAAATAGTCAACATGGAAATAGGGAAGTTAACTATCTTGTTATTTTTAATCTTCCACCCCATCTTCCATTAGTCAAAAATACAATCATTTCATCCAGTGATGAATCAACCATGACGAATGCAGTGTATTCATAAAAAAATACACCCCTCAACCCATATAAAGAATTGATTTGATCAGCGGTAAATTCAACATCTTTACCACTATTTAGGATGTGATCTTCATTAATGAACCTCAGGTTTGCATAAAACAACCATTGAGACAATTGCTACGATAGTGAAGTAACAGAATCTTTCCTAGTTTCTGGCAAGAATCAGTTTCTCGAGACCCATTCTTGGATCACTCTTCTTGTATACATTTGAGTATTGTAACTGTATCGAGCTTCGAAACTAACAAATCTTCGAGCATCAAATTCTTCCAATGACCCTCCTCTCTTAACTCAGGGAGCCATTTGAAAATTCAACAAACATCGAAATAATTCTAAATAAGTTATTAAATCAAAATCTTACTCCTCAAGCAAGATTAATTGGTAAGAACTTTTTCACCTGAGTTTTCTTTCCTGAATTTTTGATCTTGCAAATCCATGTTGAAAATAAAAAATTTCTAAGTTAAAGTGAAACTCTTACCAACTGAAGATGAAATAAATGGTTTTTAGTCTCTGAATCCTTCTCTCTCACCTACAATGTGATGCCCTAAACCAAGGTCTTGAGGTAGGAGATGACTTAAGCAACGAAAATGGAGTTTATCCGTGAAATTTCACCGGTAGGCTATCTGGCGAGTTCGGACCTTTGGCAAATCATGTGCCTATCTAGCGCATCATGCATTAGAGCTTAAAATCACCAAATTTTGGTTTTTGTTGAAATTTGCTCAGTACTGCTTTATGTTAACTTTTATTTCACTCAAAATACTTAAACATAAATATAGGTGAAATATTTCAAACAAAAAAAACTTAAAAGAAAACTAAACAACAATAACTATGGGTTGTCTCCCAAAAAGTGTTTGGTTTAATTTCGTCACCCTGACATTCCCAGTCTTATTCTGGCTAACCCAACATTACAGTCTCTTTAAATGATGGTCTTTGTGCATCTATCGACACTATTTTGGTTGAGGAGTTACCTGTAACAAGCTATCGGTCACCGAAATCGAAATCCCGTCACCCTCTTCGGAAGGACATTTTAATTTACATATAGATTTAACTTTAGAAAAATATGAAATCAAACATACCCCATATTACTATACCTTAAACCCTATATCTATCCCAAAGGATAAGCACAAGACTTGAGGAAGAGAATTGATCAAATAAACTAAGAAATATATGACATCCATTTGGTGTGTGAAATCATTTTTTTTTTTCGACAATTTCCTCTATTTAATATGAAGAATTAAATAGGGTTTATGTTAAGTTGGATTTGGAAAAGTTTCCTATAAGGGCAAGCCCCTATAGTTAATTACATCTTAAATGACCAAAGCCACCTAAGAAATTCGATAAAAATCATGAAATATTATCTTCAAGGATTTCAAAAGGATAGGACAGTTCAACAAGATCAGACAGAGAGGTGTGAAATGGGATTGGCTCAAGTTTGGAGCATTTTATTTTTGGAATCCAAAGAAGGAAGAACTAGAGGATGTCATGGATCCAAAGGAGAACCTTAGTGACTTCCCAAGCTATCCTATGGTTTGGCTTCAGTTTTGAGGAGAAATTTTTGGTGTTTCATCCTGCCAATTTTATTAATTTAGGACTTACATTTCTTTGGAACAATCACACAAATAACCTGGAAGATGTGAGGATTTAGGTCGTGATGAACGACAACTTTGGAATCTTAAGGCGAGTTAGGGCTTAGATTACACAACATGATTGTGCAAAGGCCTAAAGATAGGGTGAAGATTTATGTTGCTTAAGCAGACTACCTCGAAGTTCAATGGCGTGTTTGTTTTTTTTTAAGGAAAGAATGATTTAGCTGATGAATACACATTTTGCTATTAAAGATGGTCATGTTGCCCACCATGCTAGCTCCAAGCTCCATGACGTGACGAGTTTGAATTTTCTAGGGTGTCAAGTTATGATGTCAAATTAGGTGGCCCTATGGTTGAAGTTCTTTAAATTTTATGGGGCATGTTAAAGTTGATTAAAGCGACATCGGTTAGGATCATACGGCTCCCTCGTTCCGGCACCACTATTTTCTATTGGATTCACTTAGTCTAAATAAATTTATTAAACTCAACTGATTGAGTTCCATACTTTTATTTAGACCGTGGGAAGCCTTATTAGCAACTGTAGGTTACCTCCTGTGAGGGATTCTTGATCATCAAATAGAGACGTCTTAACATAGATGGAGTTGTTATTTTGTGTGATGTTTGTCACTAAATTTTGAGTTTTGTTTTATTTTGAATGTTGTGGAGGTGATTTTTGTCTTGGTTGATTTTAGATTTGGTTTTAGTTTTGGTTTTGTGGCTGTCCTGATAGTTTTAGTTTTCATGCAGGGTGACATCTTTGTTTAGCATGCAAGTTTGTGTTTTGCTCATTCATGCAGTTAAGCAAGCACAATGTGGAAAGCTTAAGAAAAGACAATGTTGTAAACTATAAAAGCGTACCTGACGAGTCTTCTCGTTCCACCACCTGAAACTCAAAATGCATGTTAGAACATTTTAGGTAAAGCAGAAAAATTAAGGTTTTAGTGACCTACCTAACCCTAGGTCATATCTCGGTGGGTCCCTATTAATTTTATTAAGGATGAATTTAGTTAAGCAAAACATATTAACTTTAGTAGACCTCCGAGATATCCAACAAGTCTAAAGAAAGAAGCAGGTCCATGCTTTCCTCTCACTGCCTGGTTAAAAGTCTCGGGCCCATTTAAACTTATTATGTTGCTTAACAAATCCACCCTATAAAAATACTCCTATTGCTCAGTGAACATTGATGTTTTAATTATCCCTTTAAGTAGGGTAATTATCATTTGTGATTTAATTTGTAAATTTTGTGGGTGAAGACCCTTAAAAGGGGCAAGTTAATGTTATCAAGGCACTCCACCAACTTTATAATTTGAGCTTGTAGTGCTCTAAAGGTGTTTTAATTTTTTCTTTGTCCACTTTTTCTATTCCTTATTTAACCAAATTTGATTTAGCTTAGGTCATTACTAAGCCTTTAAGGTTTTGGTGCATGTCTTAGTCATATATATTTTGAAAAGATTGAATTTTTAAGTGATAATGATTCATTATCAAAAGTTTTGAAAGTTGTTTGAACATAGTGAGTTATCAACTTCTAAAGTCATGCCCCTAATTCTAGGATAATTTAATTGACTATACTTCCAAATTTTAATAATTTAAGGAAATTACAAATTTAACCTTTAATTATGAAAGAGTGAGGTTGGTTTCTACAATTTAATCCCCTTGTGTTTCAATCATCCAAATATGTTGATTAGGATCAAAGGTTACCCATTTCCCTTTCTTAAATTAAGCCTAAATGTTAATTAACGCTAAATTTCTAAAATTACACTTTTGTCCCTAAGGCTCTATCACTTCATAATTTGTCAAATTTATTTCAAATGACTTTGAAATTTTAATCTTACCTTAATCATGGGTCAATTCAAGCATCATAGAAGAAAATGTGATCTTTCAAACTTTAATTTAATTTACATATTTATTTTGATGTAAAAAAAGGATATTTCAAAGAAAATTCCATAACATGACCAAGGCAAATCTTAATCCTTTAAATTTTTTACTGGAGGTATAACTAGTCTAGGTAATCATCAGGACCAATTTTCATGATTAATAGAATTACATTTAAATTTTAAGAATTATTTTAATTTCTAGAGTATTTATTAATTATAAAATATTATAAATGTGGAAACTTAAGTTTTATATTTTTATTAAATCTTTATTATGTCAAAGGTCATAAAGAAACAAGTTTCACATTTTTTTGATTTTTTTTTATTTATTAAAATTATTTTAGTGAAAATCTATTTTTAGCCTATAAAAAATTTTAAAGCTTCAAAGTTCAATATATTTATTTAGAAAATCAGGAAAAATATTCTAATTATTCGTAAATGCTTAGAAAAAAATTTAGAACATTTCCATGAATTTTATTATTTTTGTGAATTTTATCATTTTGTAATTATTTAAATATTAAAAATAGGCCAAAAATGAAGTTTTTATTTTAATTACCATTTTATTTTTATAAAATTCCTTTTATGACAAAGAAATCCAAAAACCAATTTTTATAATTTTTTAAGTTATGTTTTGATTATTAAAAAATTATTTTAGTGTCAAAAATGCCATTTTACTTAGAAAATCAGTTTAAGTTATCAAATGAGTTCAAAATATTTAGAAATTTTTGTGGGGAGTTCTTTGAACTTTGAATCTTATTGGAGATTAAAAATCAAGTCATTTAGATGTTTGTGTTACCTAAAATTAACTTTCTTTGTGTTTTAGGATTTGTGAAGATTAGGTGCATTTACAATGACTTAGTTCATGAAAGATTTTTCAAATAATTCTCGGTTCATAGTAGACCTACCAAAATTTTCTTAAATTTTCCTAAGCAACGTGCTAATTATTATGATTAATTTATGCAAATAATATACATATGCTTGAAAAATATTGATCTCTGTCTAGAGATCTCTTCTGACTTTGTAAAAAACAGGGAATGTTCCCCTTATAAGAGGCTACAACATGTCAAAATTGCAAGCCATGGTAAAATTCCTACATGCATTGAGAGTTAAAAGACTCATAACACTAACTGATTTATTAAAAATAAAATACACATCAAATGGACTTCAACTTATTTCAACATTGTTTTCCTCTATACACTGAGCAAAAATGTATTTTTATTTTATTTTTAAGATTTTTCTACACCAAGATATGGATTTTTGAATTTATGGAGCATTTTCTGATTTATTTAATTTCCTATTTATCTATATAAATGCGTGACACGATGTCAACCTACGATGGCTCCAAAGCTCCACACGGCGTGCTTCTATTTGATCTCGTCATCTACCTCAGTGGTGACTAGGCCCGCGGTTCATGTAAGGAAGCGTTGTTCAGCTTGATCTCATCCGTTGATGAGATAAACGTGCGATAAGACGGCTCTTTGTCATCGTCCTCAATGGCCTAGCCTGAGAACCATCCATCTTCAAGGCTAGATATCTCCCTCATTTTTCAATCAAATTGAATGAAATGTTTTTTAAAATGCTCGTCTAGACTAGAGGATGATATCCATATGGTTAAGATGCCATGAAATTAAGCCTAAGCAAATGAAGAATCAAAATAGACTCAGAAAGAGAGCAAGTTCAATACCTTTGCACTGAGAAGAGAAGCTTTAATCAGAGGTTATCGACACATTTTTTGGGGTTCAAAAAAGCTAGGGCTTGAGCCACTTGCTATGGTGTAAAGTCTAGGTATGAATTCCACAAAGTTTGATTTTAGGTGATAGTCTAGAGCTATGTTAGGGTCTCTGTGGTAGGAGAATTTGATGGGGCTTCTCTTTCTTTTACTGTGGTGAAGGTTTGGATAAGTTTAATTTGAGTTTGGTGAACTGTGGAGGTGAATTGAGCTCTGTCTTAATTTTAGGCAGAAGTTTGAGCTCAAAATTGAGCTTTCGTAGTGGGAATTAGTGGGGAAAATTTGTTGGCTTGAGCTGAGGAGGTCTCAAAGATTCTCTGTGAGTAATTTGGAGGGCTCTCTAAGAAAATTTTAACTCTACCTCCATGGTCATGGTGGGGAGCTTTTATAAAAATTGGTTTAGGCTGGCTGTCAGGGCCAATGTTTGGGTGCAATGTGATGCTTAGATGGAGGGTAGAGGGCTCTCTGGCATCTAGGTTTGAATTAAGTGAAGTTTAAGAAGGGGTGGCTCTCGGTTTTGGCTTCTTCAGTGACTAGTCCGGCCACCCATGGTATGGGGAGGTGGCTAGGAGTTTAGGAATCTCATGAGAATCTGTCAAAGGAAATAACTTAAATGGGTGGGAGGATTTGGCACAAATACTTTGATTTGAAAAATTAAGGCAATAAATCCTTTAATTTGGCAGACCCTTGGTCAATAGCTCATTTATCTTTAGTTAGGAGGTCTTGGCTCAATTCATAGGGGTCCTAGGATTGGCCGTGGTGGAGTTAGTTTGGCCATGTTGAGTTTTATTTGGTCAAATTTGGTCATGGGTCCATTTAAGTTTAAATGGTCAAGGGTTAGGTTTGGGTTAGGCTAGCCATGATTTCAAGCCTAATGTAATGGTGAATTTTGTTTAGAAGATTTTAAGGAACATTTTTGTTGAAGGGTTAAAGTAATTTTGAGCTCAATTGGAGGGTCAATTTGCAGGATTTTGGAGATTTGGTCATTTTGGGCATGTTGGGCTAGACTTGGGTCTAGATTGGGCTAGCATTGAGCTAAGTCAAAAATTATTGTTGAGAATAGTTAATAGGAATGCCATGAAGAGTTTCCAACATGAATTGGGTCTCAATTTTTGGGCTAATGCATTCAATTAGGTGGAATTTGAAAAAAGTCAATTTAGGGCAAATTTGGGGATTTTTTAACTTGGGTTAAAATTGAGTGCAATTTAGGCTTCACCAAGGCTAATTGAAGGTCAAGTTTGATTTATAAGGATATTATGAAGAGTTACAACATCAATTGTGGCAAATTGAGCGGCTATAGGTCCAATTTGATGAGATTAAGTCATGTGACCAAAAGTGGGGATTTGATCTAAATCAAAATTGGGCTCAAAGCGTGGGCTTATTAAGCCTAAATTTAGGTTATATTGGTCATATTAAAGGTGAATTTGAGTTTATAATTGAAATTGGGGGAAATGGGGACAAATATGATGGACATTTGAGGTGGATTTGGGGTGATTGAGCCCTTAAAGGTAATTTTAGGGTTTTGGTCAAAATGGTAAAAATGGCCAAACTAGATCATGTGGTAGTTAAGAAAAGTGAAATTTGGAATATTTGAAATTTTTTGCGAATTTTTTGAATTTTTTGGGAATTTTTGGAATTTTGGGCTAAGGAGGGGTATTTGGTAATTTGACAATTTTTTGGTAATTTTGAGTAATTTGGGTATTTTCAAAAGGTTTGAAATGAATTTTGAACAAATTTGGGTATTTTGGGTAAATTTTGGAATTTTGGCCAAAATTTAGGGTTTCAAGGCTACTTAGGTAATTTGGGGGAGTTTAGGGGCAAAAGGTTAAGTTGGAAATTTTGGTAGAGTTGGGGTGCCAACCACCATTAATAAGGCATGGACCAATGGAAACCCCATTTTGGGTCCTCTATATACTGGTATTAGCTAAACCCTAGCCTAGAGCCGGTGGGTTTAGGGGACCATTTACATGAGCATCCCAAAAGATTAAGGGATTAAGGTCAAGAAAAGTTTTGGTTTGCATTTGTGAGTGATTGTGAGTCAGGTGATTTTAGTGAGTGCCTTAGCTTTAGACAAACAACCAGGGGCAACCCTAAGGTCCAACAGTCCTATGGGAACTCTCCTTGAGCTCCCTCTTAATGACCCCACCTACTAAGTGCTAGAGGTTATGACCACTATGTGGAACTTCAAGTTGACTGAAGAAGAGTTTAGAATTTCTAATGGTGAGGGTTCCTTTTCTAGTTTTCTAAGAATAATCCCCAGAAAGTCCTAAGGCTAGGCCTTAGGCTACTAAAGAGGAACACTAGGGATCAACCAAAAATGAGGTCAACACCATCAAAATATGATTTCAATATGTGCTCATTCACTTTAAATATTTTTCTTCAATATTAACTGCCCCATAGGGATAGAATTTTATAACTCTGAATGACGCTTTCCATTTAGACTACAATTTTCCAGGAAATAATTTCAATCTTCTATTATATAATAAAACTTCTTTTCAAGGTTCAAATTCTCTCATTATTATCTTCTAATCATGTCATTCTTTCATCTTTTCCTTCTAAATCCTAGCAATATTGTAAGATTCATTCTTAATTTCCTTAAGCTCATTTTATTGCAGTAATCTTTCTCACTAGCATCATTCAAATTGAAATTGAATTCTTTTATCACTCAATATGCTTTATGCACAAATTCAACTAGTAAAAGAAAAGTTTTCCCAAAAATTAATCTATATTCGAACATTCCTATAGGTTTCTTATAGGTGTCGTGTATGCTCATAATGCAGTATCTGATATCATAGACCAATCCACTTTATTGAGTTTAACACTCCTTTCCAAAATTCTCTTAATTTCACGATTAATTACTTCTACTAAACCACAAGTCTAGGGATGATAAGCAATTGTAATTTTATGCATTATATTATATTTTTCCACTAATCTTGTAATTGTTGCATTTCTAAAATGAGAACCTCCAATGATAATGATTACTCTCGGCATTCCATATCTTGTACAAATATTTTAAAATAAAAATTTTGAAGTACTCTGAGCATCACATTGAGGTAAAGTGATTGCTTCAATCCATTTAGAAACATAATCCACAACAATCAATATTCAAATATTTTTGAATGAAGGTATAAATGGTCCCATAAAATTCAATCCCCATGCATGAAAAATTTCAATTTCCAAATTAAAATTTAGAGGCATTTCATTTTTTTTGAAATATTACCTAC
>JXCR01070490.1:0-10196 GCA_002079205.1 Phalaenopsis hybrid cultivar
AGAATCTATGAAGGGATCTAGATTCAAAAATTATTAAGGAGATTTGAGTGCACCTCCAATAGGTCTATACAAATGTTTTGTGACAGTCAATCAGTGAACAGTATTACCAAGAAACTAGTGCATCATTACAAAATCAAACATATCAAAATTGATAGAAACTTTATCTCTGAAAAAGTTAATGGTAGAATTATACAATTAAGCTTCATCCCAACACACCAACAAGTGTTAATGTCTTCACCAAAGCTCTTCCTTTTTAAGCACATTCTCACACTTCAATACCAAGTTTGGTCTATATAAAATCTATGACTCAGGTTGAGGGGAGTGTGGAAAGCTGAGAAATTTGACTCCTCTCCATGGTGGGTCGGCCAGTTGCTTTACAAATAATGGAAATATTCGATTGGGGATATATTTTTAAATACCTTTCTTGGTTTAATTTCCTTCCAATTTTATGTTTCTTTATTTTGCATACAAGAATTATTTAATTTCCAAATTTAGACTAGATATATTTGGTAAGTTTGTAAACTGGAATTCGTTTCACTACATATATGTATCCTAAATTCGAATAATNTTTGGTTTAATTTCCTTCCAATTTTATGTTTCTTTATTTTGCCTACAAGAATTATTTAATTTCCAAATTTAAACTAGATATATTTGGTAAGTTTGTAAACTGGAATTCGTTTCACTACATATATGTATCCTAAATTCGAATAATGAATTTTCATATTTTTCTTTCCCAAGTAATTTCTACATGACACATTCTTTATTACTTCAAGATTAAGTTGTCAGATAAAGTTGAACTTTGAAACAATGAATGAACTTGGAGAACACCTCCCCATTATTGATGCAAGTTGCTCAGATGTAAGTGTGGTTTAACTCGAGCTATACAATAATACAAAATATTGCAACAAAAAGCCCACCCTATTCACAAATTGTAGACGAGGGCAACACCAAAAGACAAGTAGGAATCACAGGGAAGAGAAATAGCAAAGTTCGCATGAGTAGAGGAAGAAGAAGAAGAAGAGATCCTCAAGGAAGGAAGAAGATGCCAAACACATAACACATCAAATAGATCACAAATAGATGATAGTAGGAAGATTGTGTGCTAAGCTAAGTGAGGTCGAAAATGAGCTTAACTTATTTATCCTTAATTTTCTCTTAAAATGAGCATAAGCCATGCCTTCTTTGCTTAAAAAAATGCATGGATTTGTATTTTCTAGAGAGATGAAGCTTAAGCTAAATTGAGCTAGCTAGTAAGCCTAAACCAAACTACCCAATAATACACAGTTACAAAAATTATTAATCTTCCCAGACAGTTACATACGCATACACATAAATGGAAGGTGATAAGCTGTATTTTTTATCTTCCAAGAGAAAAAAACATTATGCCAATGCAAATGCAATAATTCTGATTTGGTATCCCTGAAAAAATTTATGGCAAGTGCATGCGTGGTTAATATATATATATATATATATATATATATATACAGTGTGTGTGTATTACAAAATTTATTTAAATAATTATTAAGTACTAGTAATAAAACATAAATAATTATTATTTTAAATTGTGTAAAATTTTTCAGAAAGTGAAGATAAATTAGGTTATATTTAAATCAATGATAAATTATTAAATTAATTAAAGTAAAAAAATGACAAAAATACTTGTAAATAAAGTACATCTTTAACCAAAAAAATTTATATTACTACTACAGAGGATGTTATAATTTCATCAGGAGTAAATCTTCACATTTAAATTTAAAAAAACGAAAATCATATATAATATCTATATACCCTATTCTCTAAAGATTTCACATCACCCTTTAAGTGTCTCTAATATCAATCAACAATTAAAAATGCATTTAAATATCCAACTCCAAAAGCCCATCTTTACTTCCAAGACCGTTCTCACATTCCATTTATTTCGTTTGTAAAAATATAATTTGATATACGTTTTAGTATTTATTTATCCATAATTTTGGAATATATTTGAAAATGTAAATTAACCCCATAGAATTCAACCAAAGTTTTGGAAACTCTTAAAATTTTGCATAAAATTTTGAAAAACATATATCTAAAAAACATATGTTATATTACTAATATGTTATTTTACTTTTTCCATTTATTGATATTTCAACCTACACGTAGGATTTAAATTTTCATCAACTAGAGATAAAACTTTAAAAAATTAAACGTGATTGAAATAAAAACGTAGATATTTTTTGTGAAAATAATATTTTCTGCTCACTGAAAATGAAGTATTAAATCACACTTCTGGCAATTGTTTTCTACTTTTTAATCATTATTATTTTTCTAGCTGCAAACAAAGTTTTTATGCTAGATATTTTAATTTTCTTCTTAGCTTTTCATATAACAATTCTTTTTGTTAAGCTTGGATCACAATTAATTCTTATTAATACATTAACAAAGAATTTTGAAAGAAAATACTTGAATATGAATATGACAATTTCATGCATATATTTCATTGCCTTAAAAATCTTTATGGCTATCAAACTCTTTTTTTCTAAAATCTTAAACTTTTAAAATTAAATATTGTACAATGAAATAACCATATAGATAAGTTTGACATATTTTTTTCAAGATTGTAATTGCAGTCTAATTTATTATCTAGAATGTGGAATTATCAATTCTCAATCTAACACTTAAAAATACAAAAAAATAAATTTTAATTTTTATATTTTTTTGTGATAAATAAGTATAATACTATATCATTATTAGTTATCAAATCATATGAATCATTTAATTAAAAATTAAACATTTTTACTATTTTTATACTTTTCTTCAATTGTGTACAATGTAGGGGTGATATCAATCGAGGTTTGACCGAGCTACTGTAAACTCAATATATAAAATTTTGATTTTGACTCGAGCAAAATTAGCAAAATTTGATTGAAGTTAATACTTATCAATTTTGAGTCTAAGTTTAGATTAGCTCAAGTAAAGACTATTAACTTTATAAAATATTTTGTAATTATCAAACAAGATAATTATAAATACAAAAATATTCAAAATTTACTTATACAAGGTTACAAGTATATTATAAAATTTGCTAAAAAATAAATGATAAGATTAATCCTCAAAATAGTTTCTTAATTTTTCTTTTGTAACCAATTTAACGCCACAGTATCACATTTCTCCAATTTAGCCTCTCAACAACAATAACAACAAGCTTTTATCTCACTAAGGGTCTGTTTGGGGCAGCTTATTTGGTACGGTAGCATTTTGGAAACGCATTTGGCCTGTTTGGGTAAACTGCATTTTGGCAGCTTATGCGTTTTGAGAATGCTAAAAGCAGCGTTTTCATACCGCACCTAGATAGGTGCAGTGGCAGTTTTCTAAAAGCGATATAACTTTTTCAAGAAAATAAAAATTTGTAATAACTACATCTAGTTTATCAGCAGATTATTTTTAATCAGCTTATCAGCAAATTATTCAATAAGCTACAGCTGTCCCAAACAGACCATAAGTTGGGCTGACTAAATGAATCTTTTTTCTCCATGGTGTCCTATTAAGTATCATATTTTCATTTAATTCCAACAAATTAAGATCATCTTTTATAAAACATGCTCAAGTTTTTTTAGGTCTACCCCTACCTTTCTTAACATGAGTCAAATCTAAACCATCTACTCCTAATTGAGTCATCAAATGGGCGATCGACATTTACTTAGCCAAACCATCTAAGGCGGCTGCTCTCTTTAATCTTGTTTGCCACAGGAGTTGCTCCAACCCTTTCACGAATATATTTGTTTAACATTTTGTATTTATGTGTAAAGCCACTCATCCACTTGAGCATTCTCATCTCAGCAACACTTTAACTTAATTTTATTTTTCTCTTTTACAGGCCAACATTTTGCGTCGTAAAGCATTGCAAACCTCACCACCATCTTACAAAATTTTCATCGAAGTCTAAGGGGCATTTGGGGCAGCAGTGCAGTGGCGATGCGGTGTCGCACCCGATTTTTTCTGTTTGGAAAAACTAAGTCTTATCTGCTGTCGAAAGCTGTGTTTTTCCCCCATACCTGACTACCTGCAGTGGCTCCTAAAAAGCTCTGGTCTGACTTTTTAAAAAAAATTTGTAATAATCACCTCAGTTTTTTGAACAACAGCTTATTCTCAAGCAATTTCAAAATTGTTTCTTCAAACAACTGCAGCTGCCCTAAACCGACACTAAGTGGTACTTTTCTATCACACAATAGACCCGAAGCATTCCTCCGCTTCAACGATCCAACTTGAATTCTATTAATAAAATCCCCATCTAAATTGCCATCACTTTAAACTGTAAACCTGAGATTTCCAAAATCTTCACTCCTTATAATGATTAGATCACCTATTATTACAACCCAACACTAGATCCTTTACTTCTAAAATTACATTTCATGAACTTAGTTTTAGATTTACTCAGACGAAAGCCTTTAGAATCTAAAGCAGACCACCCATTATTACAACCCAAAACTAGATATATTACTTCTAAAATTACATTTCATGAACTTAGTAGACAAAAACCTTTAGAATCTAAAGTAAACCTCCATAATTCAAGTTTTTGTCTGATCTCTTTCTAGACCTATCCACAAGAAGGATATCATCAGCGAAAAGCATACACCAAGGTACATCCTCCTATAAATATCCAGTAAGAAAATCTATAATTAAAGCAAAAAGATATGGACTTAAAGCTGCAAAATGGTGTAAACCAACTGAAATAGGTAAATAGTCGGTCAATCCTCCTTGTGCTCGAACACAAATAACATCAATGTACAAATATCTTTAATGACTTGAATAAAAGAAATGTCAACACATTTCTTTTCAAGATCTCTCCAAAGTACTNAAAATAGTCGGTCAATCCTCCTTGTGCTCGAACACAAATAACATCACTGTACAAATATCTTTAATGACTCGAATAAAAGAAATGTCAACACATTTCTTTTCAAGATCTCTCCAAAGTACTTCTCTTTTGAAACTTTATCAAAAGTTTTTTCATCTAAATCAACAAAAATCATATGTAGATCCTCCTTACTCTCTCTCTCTCTATACTTCTTCATCAAACCTCTCAATAAATGTACAGCTTCCATCGTAAACTTGCCGACAATGGCACTATTCCAATTTAGTCTCTCGAATACAAAAAATTAATCCAAACTAATCAACAACGACTAGAGGGAGCGAGCAATGGCAATCATGACTGTTAGGCAGCGACGGCCGAGGTGGTGGCCTAAGGTGACCAAACTGAGCAGCGGTAGAGGACGTCAATCAGAGTCCACGGTAGTAATGTTTAAAGATAAGCAAAAAACCTAATAAATTTTTTTTGTTGTTCTTATAAACAAGCAAAACATCATTGTTTGCCAAAATTTAAGACATTTTCCAAATTTAGTCTCTTGACAACAATCAAAACAACAACAATAACAAGTCTTTATCCCACTAAGTGGGGTCGGCTATATGAATCTTTTTTTCTCCATTGTGTTCTATTAAGTGTCATATTTTCATTTAATTCTAATAAATTAAAATCATTTTTTATACAACATACCCAAGTCTTTTTAGGTCTATTTCTACCTTTCTTAACATAAGTCAAATCTGAAATCAAACCATCTAAGGTGACTTTCTCGAATCTTGTCTGTCATTGAAGCCACTCCAACCCTTACACGGATAAATTTGTTTCGCATTTTAACATTAAGTGTNGGGTCTATTTCTACCTTTCTTAACATAAGTCAAATCTGAAACATCTACTCTCCTAAGAAAGTCATCAGATGGATGGTTCATGTTTACGTAACCAAACCATCTAAGGTGACTTTCTCTAATCTTGTCTGTCATTGAAGCCACTCCAACCCTTACACGGATAAATTTGTTTCGCATTTTAACATTAAGTGTAAAGCAAATCATTAACTTGAGCATTCTCATCCAAGGATTACTTTTAAGATAATTTTGATTTTCTCTTTTACGGAACATTCTGAACGATAAATCATTATAGGTTTCACCACCATCTTATAAAATTTAATTGTAAGTCTAAAAGGTACTTTTATATTACACAATAAGCCCAATGCATTCCTCCACTTCAACCATTGAACTTGAATTCTACACTTCACTTTGAGAAATAAACTTGAGATATCTAAAATGTTCGCACCTTATAATGATTTGATCACGCATTGTTAAAACCCCAACACTAGATCTATCACTTCTAAGATTATATTTCGTGTATTTAGTTTTAGATTTACTCATACAAAAGCCTTTAGACTCTAAAGTAGACATCTATAATTCAAGTTTTTGCCTGAACTCTCTCTAGTCTTATCCACAAGAAGAATATCATCAACGAAAAGTAAGGTATATCCTCCTATAAATATGTAGTAAAAACATCCATAATTAAAGCAAAAGAATAAGGGCTTAAAGGTGATACATGGTATAAACCAACTAAAATAGGAAAATATTTGGCCAATCCTCTTTGTGGTCAATTTAATGACTTGAATATAAGAAATGTCAACACATTTCTTTTCTAGACCTCTCCAAATTACTTCTTTTGGAACATTATCCTAAGTTTTTTTCTAAATCAAGAAAAAACATATGTAGATCCTCCTAACCCTCTCTGTAATTCTCCATCAAACCTCTCAATAAATTTATAATTTCCATAATAGACTTGCTAAGCAATGATAGTGTTCCACTTTAGTCTCTCAACTATACAAAATTAATCCAAAATAGTGACCAACGACTTGGGGGAGCGAGCAATGGCGACCATGATTGTTGGGCAACGAAGGCTGAGGTGGTGGCCTAAGGCGAACAAACTGAGCAGTGTTAGGCAACAGCAATCAGCGGCCATGATATTCATGTTTAAAAAAGAACAAAACACCGCAACTTGCCAAATTCAACCCACTAATAAGCAAAACAGTTCATAAAATTTTTTGGTGTTTTTAAAAACAAGCAAAACACTATTGCTTGCCAGATTCAACACATTTCTCCAATTTAGTCTCTCAAAAACAACAACAACAAGCTTTTATTACACTAAATGAGATTGGCTGCATGAATCCTTTTTCTCCAATGTGTCCTATTATGTGTCATATTTTAATTTAATTCTAATAAATTAAGATCATTTTTTAAACAACATACCCAAATCTTTTTAGGTCTCCCTCTACTATTAACATAAGTCAAATCTAAAACATATACTCTCCTAATTATCATCAGATAGATGGTTGATATTTATATAACCAAAGAATCTAAGGTAGCTCTCTCTAATCTTGCCTTCCAGTGGAGTTACTCCAACCCTTTCACAGATATATTTGATTCGCATTTTGTCTTAAGTGTAAAGCCACTCATCCACTGGAGCTTTCTCATCTCAAAAACTCTTTTAAGTTAATTTTATTTTTCTTTTTTTACGAGCCAGCATTCTACCCCATAAAGCATTGCAGGTCTCACCACCATCTTATAAATTTTAACTTTAAGTCTAATCAGTGATTCTCTATCACACAATAGGCCCCATGCATTCCTCCACTTCAAACATCTAACTTGAATTCTACTAATAACATCCCCATTTAAATCAACTTACTTCGAGCAATAAACTCGAGATATTTAAAACATTCACACCTTATAATGATCTTATCACCCATTGTTATAACCCTGACACTAGATCTATTGCTTATAAAATTACATTCCATGTATTTAGTTTTATATCTACTCAAACAAAAACCTTAAGACTCTAAAGTAAGCATCTATAATTGAAGTCTTTATCTGAACCCTCTCTAGTTTTATCCATAAGAAGGAAAATCATCAGCGAAAAGCATACACTAAGGTACATCCTCCTATAAATATCCAGTAAAAACATCCATAATTAAAGCAAAAGGATATGGACTTAAAACTAAAACATGGTGTAAACTTACTGAAATAGAAAATACTTGGTCAATCCTCCTTGTGTTCAAACACAAATAACAACACTAGTACACATATCTTTAATGACTTGATTATAAGAAATGTTAACACATTTCTTTTCTAGACCTCTCCAAAGTACTTCATTTGGAATCTTACCATAAGCTTTTTCTAAGTCAACAAAAATCTCATGTAGATCCTTCTTACTCACTCTATACTTCCTCATCAAACCTCTCAATAAATGCACACCTCCCATGACAGACTTGCCTGGTAATAGCAATTTTCCAATTTAGTCTCTCAACTATACAAGATTAATCCAAAATGGTGACCAATGACTGGAGGGAGCGAGCAATGGCGACCATGACTCTTGGGCAGTGATGGTCGAGGTGGTGGCCTAAGGCGAGCAAACGGAACAGCGATAGACGATGGCAATCAGCAGCCATGATAGTCATGTTTAAAAACAAGCAAAACACAGAATAAAATTTTTTGGTGTTTTTAAAAAAAAACAAAAGACTTAATAAAAACAAACAAAACACCTAATAAAACATCTAGGAAATGTTTGGTAGCCTATTAATAGGTGGATTTAGCAATGGATTTAGCTTAAATCCAGCCAAACACAAAAAAATTGAACCTTCAATCCAACGCTCCGATAAACTGAATTTTCTTGCATTCTATATGTTTTTCCTCGTTTTTTGTCTTCTTCTTAACATAAATAAGAAGTTATTAAACTTGAGTCGCAGAAGGATTTATGACCATGCCTTCGAAGTTTTTCTCCGTCAAAATAGATTTGATAAATTCGGATTTACTAAATCCTATTTAATGTAAATCGGTGATGCAGCCAAACACAGCCCTAAACTTTCATATTGGCGACAAGTTCAGTGCATGGTATTAAAGATCTATCTTAGGGGTTGTTTGGTCGGTAGCACTAAATGTGTTGCATTTTACGTTTTAACCCTTTAATGTTGTTTAATTTAAAGCAAAGAAATTGAAGAGTAAAATTTCAAAGTATTAGAAATACACCGAAAAATAAAATTTTCTATGCACATAAAAGATGATCAATCAAATGATATTGAAATCTCCAACAATCCTCAATTAAGCCCACCTATTGATTGAAATCTCTAATGAGTTGTTCAATCCGCCCAAATCTATCTCACTGCTCAACCCACAATTGTAGTGTCTTCTCCCCCAAGATACCTTAAGAGCAAATTCAACAAACAAGCGCTCAGGCTATCCCTTCTACTTGACATCCACCCATTTCTAGATCTCCACCTCGCCAATCACAACTGCAATAGCATTAATCTCATCTATACAATAACCTACACTGCGATCCCAATGATGAATCCATTTAGAGGTTTATCCTAATCATGATTGGTGTGAGCAAATACAAGGTCGTATCCAATCAGTCCCATTAAATGTGGTTGTTGTTCAGCTTGTTCGCTCAAATTAGTTAATATTGGTGAATTTGATAAAGAAGAGAGTTGAAGGGGAAGAAAATAGTTATTAAAGATTTATAAGACCATTTAGGGGTAGTTGACTTATGCTAGATGTGCATTTCACATAAAATCAAAAATATCATAATTCGTGCATTGGCGCCTAAGTGCTAAGACCCCTTGCTTAAGCGCTGGATAACCCGAGAGGTATGCACCTAAGTGTCAAACCAGAACACCTAATTTAGCGAACGGGAGAATTAATGAGCCGTATTTAAAATCCAATCAATAACCTACATTGCATTAGAGAAAGTCGTCTTACATGCTTTGGTCACATTAAATGTTGATCATCTGATGATCCTTTTAGAAGAGTAGATGTTGTTTTTATCACATTTAATTATCAAAATAATTTAAGTGTCAAACCAAAACACCTAATTTAGAGGTAGGCACATAAATGAGCTGTATTTCAAATCCATCAATAGCCTACACTGTAATCCCAATGATGAATCCATTTGGAGGTTTATCCTAACCATGATTGGTGTCAGCAAATACAAGGTCGTATCCNGAACACCTAATTTAGAGGTAGGCACATAAATGAGCCGTATTTCAAATCCATCAATAGCCTACACTGCAATCCCAATGATGAATCCATTTGGAGGTTTATCCTAACCATGATTGGTGTCAGCAAATACAAGGTCGTATCCAATCAGTCCCACCTCAAGGCAATTATAGAGCAACCTGGCCCATCGGGTTGGACCAAACCAATGGGATGGAGCTCTCCATCATACTTAGCTAGCATTGGGGCCATCATCCAAAACGAGACTGGAGACCTTCTTGAGACAATGGAAAGACATGTCCAACATTGGGACACCACACACGTGCTCCGACATATCATTGAACCATTGATGTTAGAGTTGC
>JXCR01070541.1:5471-32785 GCA_002079205.1 Phalaenopsis hybrid cultivar
AGATAAAACAGAGGGGACGCTTTCTCTAGCATTTGAAGGATGCACAAAACCTAATGTTGGAGGTTCCAAAGAATTGGTAGCAGAAATAATATAATTGTTAGATGCTAAAGAAAGCTTCCAATCATTTATAAATAACAGAGCATAAGTTGGGAATAAGTATTGAAGAAATTAATAGTAAGGAACTAGTACTCTGAGTTCACCTTTCAGAAAATTAATAAGTTGCCTCGTTTAACTTATCCATGCTTTGAACTATCATCCTTATAATTTTGCTGGTAGGAGCATTTGAAATCTGAGGCTCGTGACCTCAGGTTTTGAAAGTTATTGGAAGAGGAAGAAGAGGGATCCACCTGTGCTCCAGAAATTGTAGGTGGATAAATAACTGGACCCATAACTGGTTTATTAGGAGGTAGATAGAAAGAGGAAACAGACGCATAAGCATTGTCTGCTTTGACAGCCATCTTCCTGAGACGTGGATAATCCAACTCTGTAAGTTGGTCTTCAATGTTTGGTTAGACCATCTCGGGTTCAGAGATATATCTAGGAATAGGGAAACGTTTAGACTGTGATAGTGGAGTTATCGGATCCCTCTTCTTCTTCTTCCAATAACTTCCAGAACCTGAGATCACGAGCCTTAGATTTCAAATGCTCCTACCAAAAGAACATGTGGATGATGNAAACTTCATAGAACTTTAACTTACAAATTTTTTATTTTCACCATGGATTTTTTCTAATTTTTAGAAAATCGAAAATTTAGGATTTTTTATGAGAAAGCTTGAAGAAAACTCATGGTGAAAAATTTCTTACTAAATAATCTTACTTGGGGAGTGAGATTTTTTATATTCTAATTTATTTGGATTTTAGTGGAATTTCAAATGGTTCCAAGAGTGAAGAGAGGAAGGTCGTTAGATAATTTTGATGCACGAAGATTTGTTAATTTAAAGGCACAACACAATTATAACACTCAAATAGAATCAAGAAAATTGATCCAAGAGAGGGAATTTGCTAACCCCGATGGCGAGATTGACCGGTTGATCCTTGCCAGAAATTGGGAACGATTTTGCTACTTCATNTCGAATAAATTCTCGATAAACAATACCTTTGATTTATTATTTGCAAATTGTTAATCATTCATTAGGTTGAGTATAATTGATTCCCATATGGAAATCACATCATCATAGAGGGAAAAGTCAGCTGGTAGAACAAGCATTACACCATGTGCGTTTTATGTGGACGGCAGCGTCCACATGTTCTGCTGGTAGGAGGATTTGAAAATTGATGCTCGTGACCTCAGGTTCTGTAAGTTATTGGAAGAGAAAGAATAAGGATCCACCTGTGCTCCTGAAATTATACGTGGATACATAATCTAACCCATAATCGGTTCATTATGAGGTAGAGAGGAAGAAGAAATCGACGCATAAACACTGTCTGCTTTGGCAGCCATCTTCCTGAGACATGGATAAGCCAACTCTGCAAGATGGTCTTCATTTTTTGGGTAGACCATCTCAGGTTCAGTGATAGATCTAGGAATATGGAAAGGTTCAGGCTGTAATGGTGGATATATATTAAAAGGAGTTAGCTCAAACAATTTTGGTGGTGGTTGAAGATTTGTGTCAAAATTTTAAAAATTGGCAGTACCATCTCCACCAACTTCCATGAATGAACTTTGTTCATTATTTAAATTTTTCCTATATAAAAATAACAAAAACATATCTTCATCATCATCTCCTTGCTCACTTGGAGATGCATCACAGATTGGTTCGTCAATGTTGCATTCTTCAACTTTACATATAGTTGTACAATCACCATCCGCATCATCATCTTGCTCATAGTCCCATATTGAACCATCCTCATATACCATATACACAGTCTCTTCCTCAGAACCTTTAATGTCCTTAGAGGAATATTTTGGTGCAGGTGGTGGCGCAACAATAGTATAATCCAAGAAAGATAATCAGATTGTACCATCAATTCTTTGATGAGTATGTAGTTGACGTGTAATTTGAACTCCAATATTATCTGAGGGCTTCAGGTTCCAGTCAAGCCCTTGTAATTACTGGATAGAGTGTTTCTGCCCTGGAATAGCAACAATTCCATGGGTAGCAAGATAGTCAGCAATCTAGTTAACATTATATCTGAATCCTGCATGACTACTATTGGTGAGCCCGACAGCTAAAGCTTGAGTAATCAGAAGATTTGATTCTCCTCCTTGCTAGTCCTTGTAACCATGTGTTAAAATAACTAGCTCGATATGATTTAAGAAATCATGTATAGACAGCAGCATGGCTGGTGTAATGTACACAAGTTGAGTTCCCTTGGAAGATCTACTTCAATTGTTCCAATTTTAGAGACGTCAGAACGCCATCTTGTATCTCAGAGAACAATTAAAGCACTAGTTCGTGCATCCCTCCTATGCAGAGTATGTATTATTATCATTTTTAGTTCGAGGTGGATGTGTTGCATCCCTTCCTGGACCAACATTTGATAATATTCTTGCCTAATAAAACACAAGTTGATCTGCACACCCTCTATAGCTAGTATGCACTCTTCTAAATAATACTGACAAACTTGATCCGTTGTAGAAGACCATCTATCTTCATACAGAGTCTTAGCAGGTACTAAGTTAGCATGCCTTCTTTACGAGATTTAAAGTTGTTTCCCTGGATCAATTTGACTTTCCAGAGTCCTGGAGTAAGATCTTCGCCTTCGAAGTCATATTTGAATCTCATATGAAATACGTGATCTCATACGATAGTCACGTATTTGATCATCCACATTTGAAGTGGAAGTGTAAGTAGGATTAGAATTTCGTACAGTTGGAGTGGGAAGGAGAGTGGTAGTGGTACAAAAAGAAGGGTTTCTAGATGTAGAGGCCTAATTTTGTTTTTCTTTTAAAAATATAGTTTTAGGGTTCTAAAAAACAAAAAGTTGGCCTTCAGGTCTAGTAGGTTTTACCGATCTAGATGGTTCACCTAAGGAGAGAGATTCAAGTTGTTTCTATAATGCAAATATAAAATTTTCAATAGACTTCTCCCTTTCGGGTTCTTTCTGTTGGATCTGCCTCAACTTATCTTCAACGTTGATAAATTGATCAGAAACTTTAAGAAGAAGTTGAAAAAGAGTATTATTCTGCTTTATAATAGCAGATAAAGCAGAGGGGATGCTTTGTTTAGCATCTGAAAGATTCACAAAACCTAACACTGGAGAATCCAAAGAATTGGTCACAAAAAGAGCTAACTTATTATCGATAGAAGCTGAGGAAAGATTACGATCATTTATAAATAACAGAGCATAAGTTAGGAGTAAGTATTGAAGAAATCAACAGTAAGGAACTAGTACTCTGAGTTCACCTTTCAAAAAATTAATATGTTGCCTTACTTGACCTGTTCATTCTTTGAACTATCATCCTTATAATTCTCCTGGTAGAAGCATTTGAAATCTAAGGCTCGTGACCTCAGGTTCTGGAACTTATTGGAAGAGGAAGAAGAGGGATCTATCTGTGCTATAGAAATTGCAGGTGGATACATAACCGGACCCATAACTGGTTCTTTAGGAGAAAAATAGGAAGAGGAAATAGACGCATAAGCACTGTCTGCTTTTGCAGCCATCTTTCTGAGATGTTGATAATCCAACTCCGCAAGTTGGTCTTCAATGTTTGGTTAGACCATCTCGGGTTCAACGATAGATCTATGAATAGGGAAGGTTCAGGCTGTGATGGTGGAGTTATATCAAAAGGAGTTGGCTCCAATAATTTTGGTGGTGGTTGAAGATCTGTGTCAAAATTTTGAAAATTGGCGTTATCATCACCGCCAACTTCCGCAAATGAACTTTGTTCATTTTTTTAAGTTGTTCATATATAAAAATAACGAAAACATATCTTCATCGTTATCTCCTTGCTCACTTAGAGATGCATCTCAGATTGGTTCGTAAACGCTACATTCTTCAACTTAACATATAGTTGTACAATCATCATTTGCATCATCATCTTGCTTATAGTCCCATAATGGACCATTCCCGTACGCCATATACGCAGTCTCTTCCTCAGAACCTTTAATGTCTTGAGAGGAATATTATGGTGCAGGTGGTGGAGCAACAACAGTATAATCCAAGAAAGATAATTGAATTGTACCATAAACTCTTTGACGAGTAAGTAGTTGATGTGAAATTTGAACTCCAGTATTATCTGAGGGCTTCAGGTTCCAATAAAGCCCTTGTAATTACTGGATAGAGTGTTTCTGCCCTGGAATAACAACAATTCCATGGGTAGCAAGATAGTCATCAATCTCATTTACCTTATATATGAATCCTGCATTGCTAGTATTGGTGAGCCTGGTAAATAAAGCATAAGTAAATAGGATATTCAATTCTCCTCCTTGCCAGTCCTCGTAACCATGTGTTAAGACAACCAACTAGATATAATTTAAGAAATCATGTATACATAGCAGCATGCCTGGTCTAATGTACACGAGCTGAGTTGCCTTAAAAAGATCTACTTCAATTGTTTCAATTATAGAGACATCAGAACGTCATCTTGTATCTCAAAGAACAATTAAAGTAATAGTCCCTGCATCCCTCCTATGCAGAGTATGTATTCCTATCATTATTAGTCTGAGGTGGATGTGTTGCATCCCTTCTTGGACCAGCCTTTGATAAGATTCTTGCTTAATAAATGGCAAGTTGATTTACACACCCTCAGTAGTGAGTATGCGCTCTTTTGAATAGTGTTGATAAACTTGATGCTTTGTAGAAGACCATCCATCTTCATACAGATTCTTAGCAGGTACTAAGTTCGCACACCTTCTTTATGAGATTTGAAATTGTTGCTCTGGATCAATCTAACTTTTCAAAGTCCTGGAGTAAGATCTTCACCTTTGAAGTCATATTTGAATATCATATGCAATACGTGATCTCATACGGTAATCACATATTTGATCATCCAGATTTGAAGTGGAAGTTGAAGTGGGATTAGAATTTCGTACAGTTGGAGTGGGAAGGAGAGTGGTCGTGGTACGAAAAGAAGGGTTTCTGGATGTAGAGGCCATAATAATCAAAATATCGAGTATACTTTTGTTTTTCTTTTAAAAATATAGTTTTAGGGTTCTGAAAAACAAAAAGTTGGCCTTTAGGTCTAGTAAGTTTCACCGATCTAGACGGTTCACCTAAGGAGAGAGATTTAAGTTGTTTCTGTAACATAGATATAGAATTTTCAATAGACTTCTCCCATTCAGGTTATTTCTGTTGGATCTGCCTCAACTTATTTTAGTCGTTGATAAGTCAATCAGAAACTTTAAGAAGTAGTTGAAGAAGAGTATTATTCTGCTTTATAATAGCAGATAAAACAGAGGGGACGCTTTCTCTAGCATTTGAAGGATGCACAAAACCTAATGTTGGAGGTTCCAAAGAATTGGTAGCAGAAATAATATAATTGTTAGATGCTAAAGAAAGCTTCCAATCATTTATAAATAACAGAGCATAAGTTGGGAATAAGTATTGAAGAAATTAATAGTAAGGAACTAGTACTCTGAGTTCACCTTTCAGAAAATTAATAAGTTGCCTCGTTTAACTTATCCATGCTTTGAACTATCATCCTTATAATTTTGCTGGTAGGAGCATTTGAAATCTGAGGCTCGTGACCTCAGGTTTTGAAAGTTATTGGAAGAGGAAGAAGAGGGATCCACCTGTGCTCCAGAAATTGTAGGTGGATAAATAACTGGACCCATAACTGGTTTATTAGGAGGTAGATAGGAAGAGGAAACAGACGCATAAGCATTATCTGCTTTGGCAGCCATCTTCCTGAGACGTGGATAATCCAACTCTACAAGTTGGTCTTCAATGTTTGGTTAGACCATCTCGGGTTCAGAGATATATCTAGGAATAGGGAAAGGTTTAGACTGTGAAAGTGGAGTTATCGGATCCCTCTTCTTCTTCTTCGAATAACTTCCAGAACCTGAGATCACGAGCCTTAGATTTCAAATGCTCCTACCAAAAGAACATGTGGATGATGCCCTCCGTAGAAAACGCACATGGTGTAATTCTTATTTTTCCATATGACTTTTCTCTCTATGATGATTTGATTTCCAGATGGGAATCAATTACACTCAACCTGGTGAATGATAAACAATTTGCAGATAATAAATTAAAGGTATTGTTTATCGAGAATCTATTAGGGGAAGTCAAAAAGAAAATATGGATTTAGTGGAGGATGGCGTTCGAGGATGAGAATGAATTAGTGATCAACATCGTTGATGATCCACAAAACGTACTCTCAGCCATCAGAAGGGTGATTTTGTTAGAAGATCCTTACCAAGGCTCAAAATATGGGCTATAAGGGAATTTAATTTCAATTTGAAAGAAGTTAGTGAGAAAAAAATATTGCAATTGATTAAACTTGAAGAAACTTGAAATGAATGTTACGAAAATGCTAGGATTTATAAAGAAAGAATGAAAGAATGACATTATCGAATGATAATTAAAAAAAGAATTTGAACCTGGACAAGAAGTTTTATTATACAATACAAGATTGAAATTGTTTCTTAGAAAATTGAATTCTAGGTGGAAAAGGCCATTTAGAGTTGTAAAAGTCTATCCCTATGGAGCTGTTAATATTTATGATCTTATGACTGAAAGGATATTTAAAGTAAATGGGCATAGATTAAAACCATATTTTGATGGTCAAAGACTAGTTTTCAAAGAGATTATAATGTTGGGTCATGCAGAATAAAAACTGTGAATGTCAGGCTGACGGCATTAAACCATGTGAGAGGAAACTCATACTTAATGTTGTTTATTTTGTTTTTAAGTTTTTGTTCATAATATTTTACATGTATTTATATTTATGTTTTGCTAGAGTCTGTGTATTTNCTAAAGTAAATGGGCATAGATTAAAACCATATTTTGATGGTCAAAGGCTAGTTTTCAAAGAGATTATAATGTTGGGTCATGCAGAATAAAAATTGTGAATGTCAGGCTGACGGCATTAAACCATGTGAGAGGAAACCCATACTTAATGTTGTTTAATTTGTTTTTAAGTTTTTGTTCATAATATTTTACATGTATTTATATTTATGTTTTGCTAGAGTCCGTGTCTTTGAGAAAATATTTAAAATCATCTTTATTTACCTAATTTTATAGAAGAATTTAGAATATTTTTTCAGTTAAATTCAAAAATGCGAATTTTTTTGTAACTGGCTCATTCTGGAGGGCTAGTGCATGATGCACTATAATTAGTGCATGCATCGAAAAATGACTTAAAACTTTTTAAAAGGCAGTTTTTGGCAGTTTTTGGCTGGTTTTTCTCCTTATAATTCCCAAAAACTGATTCTGAACTCCATTTTGAGGGGGATGAGGGATGTCACTAGATGTCAATTTCAATGGTGTCCCACTCTAAAAATTCTGCTAGATTTGGAATTTTCAACTGGAGAAAGTTCATTATTTTCATTGCGCAGAAGTTGCATNAGCTAGTGCATGATGCACTATAATTAGTGCATGCATCGAAAAATGACTTAAAACATTTTAAAAGGCAGTTTTTGGCAGTTTTTGGCTGGTTTTTCTCCTTATAATTCCCAAAAACTGATTCTGAACTCCATTTGGAGGGGGATGAGGGATGTCACTAGATGTCAATTTCAATGGTGTCCCAATCTAAAAATTCTGCTAGATTTGGAATTTTCAACTGGAGAAAGTTCATTATTTTCATTGCGCAGAAGTTGCATGATCGTGTTCTTAGTGAAAAAGAGACTAATCAAAGAAAGGGGGTTTTTCAATCGATGATTCAATACACTAAATACTTGAGTGGAATAGATTATTACGGAGAGACGTTGGGAAGTGCTTTGTTACACTACTACCGTCGTAATTGTCTTGTGGTTAAAGAGTCTTATGCAAATCTACTTGGAATCAACTAAGGAATTGTCTATGTGCAAGGCAGGTTTGTGCAATTCACTCCTTTAAGAATAAATGAGATGTTTATGCTTGAAAATGTGCATATTTTCCATTACATAAAATTTGCCCCTATGAGAGATAATATGAATGAACTCTATCGATACCTTACGGATGAAGATGGGAATTGGGAGGCCAGAGATGATGGAGATGTAAGTTTTTTTTTGTCATCATTGTTAAATCCTGCTTCCAAGGCATGACACTTCTTTATTACATCAAAATTACTTCCTACTATGAAAATCAGTAAGGTAACTAAGGAGAGTGTTATTTTGAATTACTGCATTCAAACTGGAAAACTTGTTGACATTGGAGAAATCATTGTGAAATCAGTTTTGGGTTTGATTGTTAATGGATTTGCAACTGGACTCGGACATCCATCCACTATTTTCCTACTATGCAGTCAAAGGCAAGTACCTTATGAGAGTTGGGAAAAAGTGCTTCTTCCTTGGAANCTTGAAAATGTGCATATTTTCCATTACACAAAATTTGCCCCTATGAGAGATAATATGAATGAACTCTATCGATACCTTACGGATGAAGATGAGAATTGGGAGGCCAAAGATGATGGAGATGTAAGTTTTTTTTTTTGTCATCATTGTTAAATCCTGCTTCCAAGGCATGACACTTCTTTATTACATCAAAATTACTTCCTACTATGAAAATCAGTAAGGTAACTAAGGAGAGTGTTATTTTGAATTACTGCATTCAAACTGGAAAACTTGTTGACATTGGAGTCGGACATCCATCCACTATTTTCCTACTATGCAGTCAAAGGCAAGTACCTTATGAGAGTTGGGAAAAAGTGCTTCTTCCTTGGAANTTTTCACAAAAAATGAAATCTCGAAAAATTAAGGTGTTGGCGCAGGATGCACCAAATTGGTGCATGATGGGCATGCTTATAGAGGGTTGGCACAAGATGCATCAGATTTGGTGCAAGATGCGCCGATTTCCCGAAAATGCCAAATTACCTTAAAAACTGCAAAATCACACAATAAAACTCCATTTTCACTGCTTGGTTCGTCTCCTACCTCTAAACCTTTACCTAGGGCTTCACATTAAGCGTGATAGAGAAAATTTCATAGGCTGAACTTCATAGAACTTTAACTTACAAATTTTTTATTTTCACCATGGATTTTTTCTAATTTTTGGAAAATTCAAAATTTAGGATTTTTTATGAGAAAGCTTGAAGAAAACTCATGGTGAAAATTTTCTTACTAAATAATCTTACTTGGGGAGTGAGATTTTTTATATTCTAATTTACTTAGATTTTAGTAGAATTTCAAATGGTTCCAAGAGTGAAGAGAGGAAGGTCGTTAGATAATTTTGATGCACGAAGATTTGTTAATTTAAAGGCACAACACAGTTATAACACTCAAATAGAATCAAGAAAATTGATCCAAGAGAGGGCATTTGCTAACCCCGATGGCGAGATTGACCGGTTGATCCTTGCCAGAAATTGGGAACGATTTTGCTACTTCATTACAAAATCGATTGTACCAATGATTCAAGAGTTTTATGCCAACTTGAGATTCATTGCTGATGATCACATCCTTGTTAGAGGTAAGCAAGTTGAATTTTTTGGAGGATCAATTCCTTTTATTGGCTGGAGAATGTATTTCATGATGAATATGCTGCATTTGTGATGACATATTCATCACTGGATGAAGTGATTTCCTATCTGATTGATGGAANNNAAGAAGAAGAAGAAGAAGAAGAAGAAGAAGAAGAAAATGATGATGATGATAAGGAAGGCGATGAAGATTGATATCTTTTAGAGTTAGTTTATTTGTTTGGTTCCTTGTTTGTTTGTATGCTGTTTGGATGTTATTTGGTTGGCATTTGAAACCTTCGTAGTAAAAACATTTACGTTGTGTTGTGAACTTTAAATTGTAATAGAAATTATAGATTTTTACTTTTCCTACATTTTTAGAATTTTCAATTTTTATTTTTGTTTTTAATTCCGAGCAATTCTTTAGGATATATTATGTCTCATTTAATGCTTTGAAGCCTGCATGTATTTTTAAAGTTAGTACCTNATGAACTTTAAATTGTAATAGAAATTATATATTTTTACTTTTCCTACATTTTTAGAATTTTCAGTTTTTATTTTTGTTTTTAATTCCCAGCAATTCTTTAGGATATATTATGTCTCATTTAATGCTTTGAAGCCTGCATGTATTTTTAAAGTTAGTACCTGCAATGTACTAGAGCCTAGTTTCATAGTCAGAAATCCTCAACAAGTTAGTTTTTATTTTCATTCATTTACTGTTTTCTTTCACCAACTAAATTTTGTGCTAGAACATTTTTAAAATACTTAAAAAATGAAGTTTTGGGGAAAAATTTTTCTTTTAAAAAGAAGTAAACTAAATTTTATTTGTCCTCAAGTAACAATGTTTTAAAAATATATTTAACATGACCTGGGATGTTAAGATTTAACTTAAAAGGACTATACTTATGTTTATGAATATTATGGAAAATTTAGGTAAAAGTTGTTAATAATGAAGGACAATTCTAACATTAATGATATTTAGTATGAAAAGATAAGACTAAGTTTTTCTATTTGAAGTAAGGGAAATTGTATTTTTGAATTTTTAAGAATTTTATAGTTTCATGTAAGAATAAAAGAATGAGACTTTATGAAAATGATAAACTAATATGAATTTATAAAGTGAAGAAAGTTAAGGAGTTTTGACTGTAAGAAGAGGATAGTGAAGTTCAAACCTTTTAAAGGCTATTCAGATATAGTAATCCTCACTTGAAAAAGAAAAAAAATGATTTAAAAGATTCTAAAAGAAAAAAAAAAGAAAAATAAGTATTGAGAAGCTTCAAGAGATGCCCAATCAAAAACTAGTTTCACTTGAATCAACTTAAGGAAAAAGCTTTATGACNATGAAGTTCAAACCTTTTAAAGGCTATTCAGATATAGTAATCCTCACTTGAAGAAGAAAAAAAAATTATTTAAAAGATCCTAAAAGAAAAAAAAAAGAAAAATAAGTAATGAGAAGCTTCAAGAGATGCCCAATCAAAAACTAGTTTCACTTGAATCAACTTAAGGAAAAAGCTTTATGACATCTTCTAATATTATATTAGATTATTAGTTACATTATTACTAAATTTTTTGTGAAGTTCTTTTTCATATGAAAATTCTAAATATCCTTGATATGACAAATTGCAATTCTTCTTGAAATGAATAGTGGTTCGGAAATCTTAAAGTTGACTGCTAAGAACTCTTAAACTTAGAATCTTAATCAAAGTTATTGAAGGTTTTTTCTTAAATTTTATTATTTTATTTATTGAACTAAAGTATATAAGTTATAAGTTAGTCCCTAACCTAAGTCATCATCTTTTATGTAATAAAGTTGTCACTTGAGAACTAGTAACATTTTTGTTTGAGATATTTTAATACACCAAAATAATATGTAGCTTTAAGTATATATTTTATGCTTATTTTTGGTGATATTGTACTTTAAAGACGGGTATTTTAATATTTTTTTGTAGGCATATCAATTTTAGGCATTTTGAGCAAAAGTAGAATAAAGGATGAAAGTTGGAGCTAAAANAATTTTTTTTTTGTAGGCATATCAATTTTAGGCATTTTGAGCAAAAGTAGAATAAAGGATGAAAGTTGGAGCTAAAATAATGAATTTTTGAATTCTGGCGCAAGATGCGCCAAATTGGTGCATGATGCTCCAGATTGGTGCCAGATGCGTCGGATTGGAGTCAAATGCGCCAAAACTCATAACAGCATGGTCTTTAGAAAATCAATGCTTGATGCACTAGATTAGCGGCAGATGCGCCATTTGACAGAGAGTTGGTGCATGATGAGCCAGATTTGGTGTGAGATGCCCTTGGGACGACTTTTCGCGGATTAAGGTCATTCGAGATAAGTTTTATGCAAATTTTCAAAANGAACAGCATGGTCTTTAGAAAATCGATGCTTGATGCACTAGATTAGCGGCAAATGCGCCATTTGACAGAGAGTTGGTGCATCATGAGCCAGATTTGTGAGATGCCCTTGGGACGACTTTTCGCGGATTAAGGTCATTCGAGATAAGTTTTATGCAAATTTTCAAAAAAAAAACTTGTTCTAAACACCCCTTGGAGTAATTCAATGCATCTAGACATTTTGTAAGGTTCCTTTGCTAAGGGATATGTCTCTTGGATCAATGGACATGTCTTTTGAATTCAAAAGAGTTGACTTCTGGACAGAATTTTTGAAGGGAATTTTGAATTCTTTTTGAAGGGTGCTGCCTTTTATAAAAGAGAGGGAAGTCTAGGGCTTGAAGGAGAGTTGGTGTGGTGTGAAGGGGCGAAAAGGAGTGTTAGAGATAGAGAGAGAAAGTCAAGGGCATGAAGATTTTCTTCAAGGATTGTAAGAGGAGAGGGAAGGAGAGAGATTTGTCTTCATTACACTTCTAGGAGAGAATTGAGAGTGCTTGTAAAAAGAGAAAGACTTGAAGAGAACTTCTAGAGATTTTATTGGGAAGGATTGTGATATAAGTTGCATTTTTATTTCTTTTATTTTGTAAACTTGTTTTTATATATGAAATGTATGATTTTTTGTATCCATTTTGTGAATTCTGAGTAGTCTTTTTTATCCTTCTCCCTACTTTGAGATATGGTTTTGTGAAGAATTGATTTTATTTNAGAGAGTTGGTGTGGTGTGAAGGGGCGAAAGGGAGTGTTAGAGAGAGAGAGAGAGAGTCAAGGGCATGAAGATTTTCTTCAAGGATTGTAAGAGGAGAGGGAAGGAGAGAGATTTGTTCTTCATTACACTTCTAGGAGAGAATTGAGAGTGTTTGTAAAAAGAGAAAAGACTTGAAGAGAACTTCTAGAGATTTTCTTGGGAAGGATTGTGATATAAGTTGCATTTTTATTTCTTTTATTTTGTAAACTTGTTTTTATATATGAAATCTATGATTTGTCGTATCCATTTTGTGAATTCTGAGTAGTCTTTTTTATCCTTCTCCCTACTTTGAGATATGGTTTTGTGAAGAATTGATTTTATTTTATTTTATTTTAAATGTAAATAATTTGTGATGATTTGAACACCGATCTTTATTTACTTTTTGATCTGGCCAATTGAAATGTTAAAATGTGTTGAGAAAAATATAATCTGAAAGGTGTATGATTTCTACATTATGGGGAGAATCACATTTGATTTTATGGGAGAGTATTTCATCCATGAGGTTGGGTGCAAATAAATAGGGAAATATACTTTTTTGGATGAAAATTTTGATATTTAAAGGTGATAGATTAAAATCCCCAATTTGGTCCAGTTGATTGGAAACTGATGTGAGATTGTTATCCCTCAAGTGAGGGAGTCGTGAGAACTCTGGAGTAGCAGCCAGTACCCTCCCAGCCTAACCACGGAATTAGGGACCATACTCTGGATTTTTCAATGTTCTTAATGCACTCGAAAGAGGGTAAAGAATAGGATTGCTCCTTTTTGGCACAAAACAGTATCCTCCCAGCCTAAAGAGGAAGGATCCTTTCTTAAATTTGAACTTTCTGTCACAAAAACTTATTTTAATTTTTGTAAATTTAATTTTAAAAGTTTAGCATTTAGACTTTATCTTTCAACTGCATTTTAATTAGCGTTCACTTGTTACTTAATATTAAAATTTAGCACTTTACTGTTTGTAGTTTTAATAATTGTCCTTTACATTATAATCTTAAAAACTTATAGGCATTTCCACTTTCCTGTGGGATTGATATCTATGACTCTATTATAGCCCTTTATTACTTGAGTGTATATTTGTGTTATTTTGAAAGGGGATTTAGCAGTTTAAAGATTTTAAAAAGATAAAACTATTTTAACTGAAGCGATTTTGTTGGGATTAATTTGCATATTTTCTATTGTATCAAACGTGTATATTTCATAATTTTGAAAAATATTTGCAAAATTAACACACTAAATCCACCTGCATCACACTTCAAGGAGATTCTTCAGACCCTACTGAAGCTTCCACGAGTATTTGATTGAGGCCTCCCCTCTCAAACTCAGGTATAAAGCTTAAACCTTAATTTTTTGCTCGATTTGGCCATTGTGAAGAAAAGTTTAATTTTACAAGAATGTATTCGTTAGATGTGTTTGTCTTGACTAGATGAAGGTGTAAGAGCAAGCCCGAAGTGATTTTGTTGAGTCTACACAAAGATCTTATGGTTTGAAGTTGAACGGTTCTTGGGTTAGGCAAATCAAGGACGATGAATGTATGTCATCCGTTTCTGCATGTATCGGTTAGAAAGTCCAGATTGTTTCAGACAAGAATTCAAAGCAAGAACCGTAGGCTAAGAAGGCGATGAGATGGATGGTGGCGTCAAATGGCAAAGTAAATCATGGAAAGCTCGGCGCGTACAAGGTTGAGGCGGCAACTGACTCGAATAAGTGAAAAATTAGGGAATTTTTATTTAGAGTGTTTCTAGAACTTAGGAAATCCATAACTTGGTGTAGAGAAATTATAAAAATAAAAAAATACCTTGTTGCTCAATGAACAGAGGAGAATAATGTGGGAAAAAATAAAATTATTTGATGAGTTTTGATTTTTAATTAATTAAATACTCTCTAGAGTCTTTTAATTTTAACGAAATATAAAATAATCACAATGGCTTGAGACTTTTGAGCTTTTCTCCTCATGACAGCAGAGATGTTTTCTGATTTTTCCAAAGTCAGAAAGCATCTCTACACATGTACCCCTAATTTCTAGGTTTAGATGGTTGTTTTGCTTAAAATAGTTTTTATAAATTAAAATATAAGTCAGAAAAATATGGGACTTATATTGATAGATTCCCTTTGGTCAGAAGACTCAAGGAAAATGTAAATTAAGTTTAAATATTTATGTAAATTACTATAGTTAATTAAACTCTAAAAGCTCAGTAAAATTAAAATAAATTTAATATATTTCAAAAATTAGCAAAAAATCATTCCACACTATAAATAATACTTATTTTAACTCATTGTAAAAATTTGAAATTTATTTGATTTAGTTTGAGCTCTAAAGTTCATTTTCTATGTAAAATGATATTTTTAGCACTTAAATAACTTTAATAAATTAAATTAAATTAGGAAATTATGAAAAATGGTTTTCTAAGTTTCTTGTGATCAAGAGCACCAAAATACTTTATTTTTTAGCCTGTTTTTTAATTTAAAATAATTAAAAATAATCAAAAAATTTTAAAAATAGGAAAATGGTCCAAATTGTTCCTAATTATTTCTTGATCACCTTAAACTCATTAGAATATTTTTATTAATTTTTCTAAGTTAAATATAAATTTTTAAAGGCTAAAAATGTATTTTCTCTAATGTTCCATTAAATTAATTATAATAAAAAAATTAAAAATCACAATAGTAAAAAGTTTGTTTCCCCGAGTTCTTTGGAATTAGGGAAATTTAATGAAAATTTAAAAAGTAATTTTTGTAATTAAAATATATTTTCT
Source organism: Phalaenopsis hybrid cultivar (assembly GCA_002079205.1). Lineage (NCBI taxonomy): Eukaryota > Viridiplantae > Streptophyta > Magnoliopsida > Asparagales > Orchidaceae > Phalaenopsis > Phalaenopsis hybrid cultivar. The sequence continues at coordinate 20,838 of JXCR01070541.1, forward strand.
ATTTAATTAAATCACTAAAATCAATAAATAATTATAATAATTAAAATATAACTAAAAATTTTAAAATTTTGTCCAAGTGGTCCTTTTTCTTGGGTGAACCTCCAATAATTTTCCTATGAACAAAAATTTTACTTTGATTAGTTAAATAAATTAACATTGGAAATCCTATTTCTAAGTTAAAATATTTACTTACATTAAATTAAATTTAAAAAATCACATTTTCTCCTCTGATATTTTAATTGTCCCATGAATGGGTTACTTTAAAAATTTCAATGTCATTTGAGTTATATTTCATAAGTTATGAAGTGGAGAGCCCTGGGGGCCAAATGGTAATTTTAGATTTTGATGCCCTAATTAAAATTTAGAATTAACTAATGGGTAACTTTTATCATAATGAATCCTTTTTTGATCTTTGAAATATAATGGGTTAAAATGTAGAAACCAATTTGCCACCTTTTCATGACAAGGGTAAAACTATAATATCATAAAATGTCACGACTTGGAAGNACTCTGATATTTTAATTGACCCATGAATGGGTTACTTTAAAAATTTCAATGTCAATTGAGTTATATTTCATATGTTATGAAGTGGAGAGCCCTGGGGGCCAAATGGTAATTTTAGATTTTGATGCCCTAATTAAAATTTAGAATTAACTAATGGGTAATTTTTATCATAATGAATCCTTTTTTGATCTTTGAAATATAATGGGTTAAAAGGTAGAAACCAATTTGCCACCTTTTCATGACAAGGGTAAAACTATAATATCATAAAATGTCACGACTTGGAAGTCAATTTAACTGGATGATTCTAAAGTAATAAGCTTAAGTTAGGAATATATTTATTCACTTATTTTAAGCCCATAATTGGTGATTATACGGTAACATGATCTTTTGATAAGAATATATTCCACTTAAATTAATATTTTGATAATTACAAATTTACTCATGANGGCTTAAGTTAGGAATATATTTATTCACTTATTTTAAGCCCATAATTGGTGATTATATGGTAACATGATCTTTTGATAAGAATATATTCCACTTAAATTAATATTTTGATAATTACAAATTTACTCATGAAATTGTTATGAGCTTAGTAGTGAGCTAGGCTTGATATTTATACTTATTTAATGAGGCTTAGAAAAGATAAGATAACTAATTATGAACATTTTTAAAATAATACAAGCCCAACTTTAATGGTCGGTACAAGATTTTTAATGACTTAAGCTTGTCTTAGGGGCATCCACTTACATAACTCTTAAGTAAAACACCAACTGAATTTTGGAAGTAGCCTTTTCTTAAGGTAATTAAAATATCAGGTTCATTGAGCATAAGGTTTATTAATTTATTGAAACTAAATTTTAAAATTTAGGATGATTAATTGAACAATATAATAGGCACAAATGAACTTAAAACATACGAAAAGGATTTAAAGGTTGATAGGGATTGTTCCCTAAAAACATTTATGACCTTTTAGATATTTTGAAGTATAATTGGACAACCTATACTTTGTTCCAGAAAATCATCCATTAAAACCTTTAAGGACTCATCAAGTTATGACTTACGTTATGGTAGCCACACTTTCATCTAGTATGTTTACCCTTGCAATTTATTTAAATTTCTTGCAAAATTATACATGTTGCAGGTTCTAACATTTCAGCGGGAGCAACTCAAAGAAATCTTACTCTGAAAAATTTGAAACAAATCTACATGTAACATCAAAATAAAAACATCTTTTTTTTTTCAAAATTAAACAACACTTTTAAAACCAAAACAAAAATAAGAACTTCATAATACATCATTTTGANCTACTCTGAAAAATTTGAAACAAATCTACATGTAACATCAAAATAAAAACATCTTTTTTTTTCAAAATTAAACAACACTTTTAAAACCAAAACAAAAATAAGAACTTCATAATACATCATTTTGAATTTATGGGAGTCCCTCAGATGAGGTATCCCACAGTTGCTAATGAGATCTCATCAGTTTAAATGGATTTAACAACTCATTAAAGCTAAGAAAATTCAAAATAAAATAGTGGTATCGGAACGAGAGAACCATGGGATCCTAACCGGTGTCGCTCTAATCAACTTTAACCCACCCCCCCCAATAATGATAAAACTTAAACTTGTCATTTAAATCTCTAAACTTTTAGAATTTAGGAGTTCTACTTCATCGAGGAGCTCAGAGCTAACTCTGTGGGCAACCTTCTACAATAGCACATCTTTTCTATAGAATTAAACATTGCAAATCATAGGAGTTCAAGGTTGTCCGCCTTGTGTGACATAAATCCTCACTTCATCTTTAAGACTTTGTACAATCATGTTGTGCAATTTAAGCCCTAACTCATTTTAGGATTCTGAGGTTGTCATTCGTCACTACAAGAATCCTCTTATCTTCCAGGCAATTTGTGTGATCGACTCACACGAATGTAAGCCTTAACTAATAAAATTGTTAGGATGAAACATTCAATAATTTTTTTCTCGAAATTGAAGCCAAACCATAGGATAGTTTGGGAAGTCACGAGGTTCTTCTCAGGATCTGTGACGACCTCTAGTTTCTCTTCCTTTGGATGCCATAATAAATGTTGTAAGTTTGAGCCTTTCCCATTTGAAACTCCTTGGTCTGATCATTGGAAGGTCTTATCCTTTAGAATTCTTGAAGAAATTTTTTTTCTGATCTAAATCGATAGTTTTCTTAGATGACTTCGGTCTTTTAAGATGTAATTAACTATAGAGGCATGCGTCTCTAGGGAGCTTTAAAAACCTTGATAATATAAACCCTACATATATTTTTGCATTAGATAAAGGAATTTGTCGGTCAATAAAAAATGGTATTTTTTAGATTAAAACAGATGTAATAAATTATTTAGTTTACTTAATTGAGCACCACCAGCAAGTAGTGTATATATTGTCAAGGTAGATATAGTGCTTATGGTGTTGAGATCGATCATTTAAACTATTGTAGATATGAGATAAGTTCTGTCTTGTATTTTAAAAAATTAAAGTATTACATTTTCAAAAGTTAAAGTATTATATTATAAATATATAAAATTAAATATCTTTTAAAAATCGGGCGTCGAGATATCCATTCCGGGGGCTGACAATCTCTGAAACTTTTAACGATTTACAAAGATCTCTCGTTGGACTTCTCCTCCGTAGTTGGATTGATACATGCGCAAATGGATGACATCCATTCATNTATTCCGGGGGCTGACAATCTCTGAAACTTTTAACGATTGACAAAGATCTCTCGTTGGACTTCTCCTCCGTAGTTGGATTGATACATGCGCAAATGGATGACATCCATTCATCATCATCATTTTTTCTAAACCGAGAATAGTCCATTCTAAAATGCTTCGATCTCACTCCATACTCAACCAAATCACTTACGGTTTGTTCCTACAGTTTCATCTAGTCGAGACGAATAAATCCATATGGCTAGAAACATTTGAAATTAAAATTGTCTTCACAATTAATGAAACCAAGCATGATTGTAGGATTTTTGATCTATATCTTAGCCCAAGAGGTGAGGCCTCGATTGGGTTGGTTGTAAACATTCGTTGTGACTCCATGAAGCTTTTCCAAGCACCAATTTGAGCTAAGATTGAGCCTAAGGAAGAGGTCAGTCCATGGGTGATGCGACCTTGGTCTAGAAGCGGGTTAGAGTTGACAAAAAAGGTGGTTTTCGATGGGGAACTTCCTTGTTTCGTCTGAAGAAACTTTCGCTGGAGTTTAATGGAGTGTCAGAAAAAGCACTAGCTTTTGAACTCAAAATTGAGCTCTAGTAGTGGGCTTCAATGAGGGAAAATGGTTGGATTGATCTTAAGAAGACTCATGAAAGCTTTGTGAGCAATTTAAAGGCCTCTCCTTAAGTAAACAACAATCTCTTCTTGTTTATGGAGGGGGGAGTTTAAATTGAGCAGGAGCTAGAGCTTAATTGGCCAAGCTAGGGGGTGGAGAAAGGAGCTTAGGTGGATAGTTTAAATGGTGCCAANCAGTCCACTCTAAAATGCTTCGATCTCACTCCATACTCAACCAAATCACTTACGTTTTGTTCCTACAGTTTCATCTAGTTGAGACGAATAAATCCATATGGCTAGAAACATTTGAAATTAACATTGTCTTCACAATTAATGAAACCAAGCATGATTGTAGAATTTTTGATCTATATCTTAGCCCAAGAGGTGAGGCCTCGATATGATTGGTTGTAAACATTCGTTGTGACTCCATGAAGCTCTTCCAAGCACCAATTTGAGCTAAGATTGAGCCTAAGGAAGAGTTCAGTCCATGGGTGATGCGACCTTGGTCTAGAAGCGGGTTAGAGTTGACAAAAAAGGTGGTTTTCGATGGGGAACTTCCTTGTTTCGTCTGAAGAAACTTTTGCTGGAGTTTAATGGAGTGTCAGAAAAAGCAATAGCTTTTGAACTCAAAATTAAGCTCTAGTAGTGGGCTTTAATGAGGGAAAATGGTTGGATTGATCTTAAGAAGACTCATGAAACCTTTGTGAGCAATTTAAAGGCCTCTCCTTAAGTAAATGACAGCAATCTCTTTTTGTTTATGGAGGGGGGAGTTTAAATTGAGCGGGAGCTAGAGCTTAATTGGCCAAGCTAGGGGGTGGAGAAAGGAGCTTAGGTGGATAGTTTAAATGGTGCCAATGACCAATGGGGGTGAGACACATTAGACGGGTGTAATGGGGTTCAATCTAAGAGGGAAGCTCTCTCAATTTTGGGTTTTCCAGCCACTAGGCCAGCCGCCAGGGTAGGGGAGGTGAGTAGCTGGCTCAGGGAAACATGGGGAGGGTTTAATTATGATTAGGATGGAGGTTCAATCACTTGAGCTTAAGCATGTGTCATTTGGTGAAAAATAGGAAAGGATCCTTTAAATCATGGGACCTTTGGTCCATGGCACCTCTAAGCAGGGCTAAGAGCACTTAGGTTGCTTCTTAGAATCTAAGTGGCTGTTGAGGTGGTCCAAGATGGGTTAAAACATGCGGCTCCAATTCAGTTTAAGGTTTTTCTTCAAAATTGGACATTTGGCCTGGACTTGGAATTGGGCTTGGCTATAGCTTGGGTATATCCCAATTGAATGGTCAATTTGACTTAGGGAATTGTCACAAGGCATTGTGGAGTCAATTGGGTGGAAAATTGAGGAACTATGAGGTTTAATTTGGAGAAATTTTGACTTTATAATTGGGGATTTTGACTTGAGTTGGGTTTGGGCTAGGCTTGAGGCTAGTTCAAGGCCAATTGATGGTTCCATCTGTTCTAGAAGGTTGTCATGTAGAGTTTGGAATAAAAAATTCAGAAAATTAGATAGAATAGTGGGTTTAATTTGATGGAAATTTAGCTTAAAGACAAATTGAGGGTTAAAAGTGGGCTTAAATTTGTTTCAAAATTTGTTTATATATGACAAAATTGAGTTTAGGTTTGAAATAGAGGAAATTTGAAACCAATTTGGTGGAAATTGGGCCTTCAAGGGTAAATTTGGAATTTTGGTCAAAATTGGTCATTTTGGCCAAATTGAACTTCATGAGTGGTCAAGATTGGTTTTGGGAGTGTTTNAAAATTTGAAACCAATTTGGTGGAAATTGGGCCTTCAAGGGTAAATTTGGGATTTTGGTCAAAATTGGTCATTTTGGCCAAATTGAACTTCATGAGTGGTCAAGATTGGTTTTGGGAGTGTTTAGAATGATTTGGGAGGTTTTGGAAAATTTTAGGACATGAGGGACATTTTGGTAATTTTGACAATTTTGGTGTATTTTGGGAATTTTGAAAATTTTGGGGAGTTTTTGGATAGTTTGAAAGGGTTTGAGATATTTTTTTGACAAAATTGGGTAAATTGGATAATTTTTGAAAGTTTAGGGTTTTAGGGGCAATTTTGTAATTTTATAAAAGTTTGGGGGCAAAAGGCCAAAATTTGATAATTGGGGTTTAATGAGCATGNAAGATATTTTTTTTGACAAAATTGGGTAAATTGGATAATTTTTGAAAGTTTAGGGTTTTAGCGGCAATTTTGTAATTTTATAAAAGTTTGGGGGCAAAAGGCCAAAATTTGATAATTGGGGTTTAATGAGCATGNAACCCCCCCAATAATGATAAAACTTAAACTTGTCATTTAAACCTCTAAACTTTTAGAATTTAGGAGTTCTACTTCATCGAGGAGCTAAGAGCTAACTCTGTGAGCAACCTTCTACAATAGCATGAGTATTTACAACAGCACATCTTTTCTATAGAATTAAACATTGCAAATCATATGAGTTCAAGGTTGTCCGCCTTGTGTGACATAAATCCTCACTTCATCTTTAAGACTTTGTACAATCATGTTGTGCAATTTAAGCCCTAACTCATTTTAGGATTCTGAGGTTGTCATTCGTCACTACAAGAATCCTCTTATCTTCCAGGCAATTTGTGTGATCGACTCACACGAATGTAAGCCTTAACTAATAAAATTGTTAGGATGAAACATTCAATAATTTTTTTTCTCGAAATTGAAGCCAAACCATAGGATAGCTTGGGAAGTCACGAGGTTTTTCTCAGGATTTGTGACGACCTCTAGTTTCTCTTCCTTTGGATTCCATAATAAATGTTCTAAATTTGAGCCTTTCCCATTTGAAACTCCTTGGTCTGATCTATGAAAGGTCTTATCCTTTAGAATTCTTGAAGACATTTTTTTCTGATCTAAATCGATAGTTTTCTTAGATGACTTCGGTCTTTTAAGATGTAATTAACTATAGAGGCNCTTTTAGAATTTCTAATAGTGAGGGTTCCTTTACTAGTCTTCTAAACATAGTCAACAGGAAAGTATTATGGCTAGATCCTAGGCTTATAAGGAAGAGACTAGACCTCAACCAAAAGTGAGGTCAACATGTAGTTAAGAGGAAAGTCTTGTGGCTATATTCTAAGCACTAAGAATAAGATATTATTCTAAATCTTACTTTGTATCACTCGTTTAGCAAAAATTAGCAATATTATCATCGCCCTAGCCACCTAGACATCAAACTTGCACCAGCTCGATGATCCACATGTGGCGCAAACAAATATCCTCAGTCGCCCACAAGGATTTAAATACCTTAGAGAAGACTTAAATGCTTGTGCATTCGGTCAAAAATGTAGTTTAAGNGATCCTAAGCACTAAGAATAAGATATTATTCTAAATCTTACTTTGTATCACTCGTTTAGCACAAATTAGCAATATTATCATCGCCCTAGCCACCTAGACATCAGACTTGCACCAGCTCGATGATCCACATGTGGCGCAAACAAATATCCTCAATCGCCCACAAGGATTTAAATACCTTAGAGAAGACTTAAATGCTTGTGCATTCGGTCAAAAATGTAGTTTAAGTAGTGTAGGGCATGTCTATTGATTTTTTTGAATTATCGTGTCTCGAAGCATAACTTGGTGGGTCCTTAAAGATTTTAAGAATGATTTTTTTGAACAAATCATAACAAATTCAGTTGAACTTCAATATATCCAAAAGATTATAAAAGTGTCCAGGGCATTACCCTAAACAACTTTCAAAGTTTTTTGAATCATTTTGAGTCCATTTAAACCCATTATGTTGTCAAATTAATCAATCAAAGCTAAATTACTATTTAGTGGTAATATTTTAACTTGTGCTCAACGAACCTTGATAATTTAATTATCCCATGAGCAGGACAATTAGACGTTCATCTAACATTTTACTTAAGAATTATGTGGATGGATGCCTTTAAGGGCGAGCTGAATTATTAAGGACCTTGTGCTTTTGACCAAAGTTAGGATTGTAGTGCTTTGAAGGTATTCATGATTGATTATTACTACCTTTTCTAAACTAAATTTAGCAAATTAAAATGACGCTTAATTCACAACTAAGCCCTTGAGTTAAATTTTTCAGGATAAATTTGTAATAATAAAAAATTTTGAATTAAATGGATTTAATTCTTATTGAAGGATGGTGCTTATCATCTAAGCACTGATTAGAGGCTTCAAATGAGTAATATATTATTTCGTAGCTCAAACCCATCGCCTTAGGATCATCCAATTTAGTGAACTTCCAAGTCACAAAAATTTCGGAAAATTAAAAAATTACCACTGTTATAGGAATAGTGATGAGTTACTTTCTACCTCTTAAACCCTTAAGTTTAAAACATCTAAGAGACTTCATCATGATCAATATTTCCCATTTATCNATAAAATTTTGGAAAATTAAAAAATTACCACTGTTATAGGAATAGTGATGAGTTGCTTTCTACCTCTTAAACCCTTAAGTTTAAAACATCTAAGAGACTTCATCATGATCAATATTTCCCATTTATCCTTTTGTTTTAGCGTAAATTCTAGTTGGATCTTCAAATTTCATAATTACCATTTTGCTCCTAAGGCTCTACACTTCATAATTCCTTAAATTTAAGTTAAATGACTTCGAAATTTTTTTTGGACCCCACTCATGGGTCAATTAAGTTACCAAAAGAAAAATTATAATTTTATGATTTTAATTTAATCTTTTAGAATTATTTTAGGTAAAAAATTAGAATTTTCAATGTTAATTCATTTTGTTGNTGAAATTTTTTTTGGACCCCACTCATGGGTCAATTAAGATACCAAAAGAAAAATTATAATTTTCTGATTTTAATTTAATCTTTTAGAATTATTTTAGGTAAAAAATTAGAATTTTCAATGTTAATTCATTTTGTTGATCAAAACAAATTCTTTGTCCTTAAGAAATTTTTTTGAGGTTCACCTAGATCAGAGAACTTCTAGGAACCATTTTCATAATTTTTTGAATTTTATTTTAATTATCATAATTATTTGTATGTTTTGGTGGTTAATTGAATAGAAATTGTATTTTTATTTCAGAAATTATTTCTTATATTTTTCATAAGAATACAGAGAAACATATTTTTCATTTTGTGATTTTTATCTTATTTATTTTAATTTTTTAATGCAAAATTAAGGAAAATACATTTTAGGCATTTAAAAATACATAACTATTTTAAGAAAAATAACAAAAAATGTTATATGTTGTCCAAAGTAATTAGTGAATAATTTTTCACATTTTGGTCTATTTTTGTATTTTTGTGATTTATAATTATTTTTAATTATTTATAAATTTTAAAATAGCTCAAAAATGATTTTTTTATTTTAACATCAGCTTTATTTATCTTGAATACCCATAGTCACAAGGATCACTCTAAACCACTTTTTATAATTTTCTTAATTATATTTTTTTCATTATAATTATTTTAGTGCAAAACCTCATTAACTTAGGAAAATAGTTTTTGATATTAAAGGCAAGTCAAATGGGCATCGAATTTTTACATGGGTTTAATATACTCATTATCTTCGATGTGGACCAATTTTGGTGATATTTTGAATTACCTTTTATTTATTAATTATTTACGAGTTTTAATGATTTAAAAACATGAAATTTTACCTTTAATTATTTGAACTCCAATTATATTTTTTTTCTAAGTTCCTCTGACCACAGTAAACATACCACAACCAATCTTGTATTTTTCTTATTTTTATCTTGTTTTTATGAACTATCTAATTGAAATAGNCTTACCTTTAATTATTTGAACTCCAATTATATTTTTTTTCTAAGTTCCTCTGACCACAATAAACATACCACAACCAATCTTGTATTTTTCTTATTTTTATCTTGTTTTTATGAACTATCTAATTGAAATAGAGGTACCTAACATTGAAAATTAGGGCTTTTAATCTTAGAGGTGTCCTCTCACTTTGAAAAAATAAGAGAAAACTCCTAAGAACAGGAAGATTAAGTCCACCAAATTTCATGTCACGGTTATTAATGATTAAAATAAGCTTTGGAGTAATTAATTAATTAAAAATAAAATACACGACAAATCGTTTTTTTTTTTGTTCATATTATTCTCCTTTGTTCACCGAGCACAGGGCATTTTAAATTTTTTTAATGATTTTTCTATACCAAATTATGCATTTTCTAAGTTTCTAAAATTAATTAATTAAAAAATACCCTGATTTTTCAACATATCCACACAGTGCCACACAATCCTACGACCCGTCGAGGCTATACGTTTCGTGCTCCCATTCGATACCACCTTTCCAGTCAGAAGCCAAGCATCCTATGTTTACCACTTCCTCTCTTCATCCAACTTGATCTAGAGCATCTAACCAATACAAGTAGGATCTGATGGTTCTTGGTCATCATCCCCAATCTCCCTAAACCAAGAACCATCCAACCTTTAATCATAATTTCTCATCGATACCCAACCAAATCACAAGAGGTTTGTTCCTACACGTTCATCTAGGCTAGCCAAACCTATTAATACGGTTACATGCNGTTCATATTATTCTCCTTTGTTCACCGAGCACAGGGCATTTTAAATTTTTTTAATGATTTTTCTATACCAAATTATGCATTTTCTAAGTTTCTAAAATTAATTAATTAAAAAATACCCTGATTTTTCAACTTATCCACACAGTGCCACACAATCCTACGACCCGTCGAAGCTTTACATTCTAGTTAGCAGCCAAGCATCCTATGTTTACCACTTCCTCTCTTCATCCAACTTGATCTAGAGCATCTAACCAATACAAGTAGGATCTGATGGCTCCTGGTCATCATCCCCAATCTCCCTAAACCAAGAACCATCCAACCTTTAATCATAATTTCTCACTCGATACTCAACCAAATCACAAGAGGTTTGTTCCTACACGTTCATCTAGGCTAGCCAAACCTATTAATACGGTTACATGCATATGAAATACAAGTTTACTTTACAGTATATGAAACCAAGCCAAAATTTAGGGTTTTTTGAGCTATACCTTTGCCTAATAGGTCAGGCCTCAAATATGTTTATTATGGATCTTTGCCTTGGTCCCACGACAATTCTCCAAGCATTGGTTTGAGTAAAGGTTGGAGTTGTATCGTACTTTTATTAATAGGTGGCACAGCCTTGGTTAAAGTCTGGTGTAGAGGGCTCTAGTGATGGGGANCAATAGGTCAGGCCTCAAATATGTTTATTATGGATCTTTGCCTTGGTCCCACGACAATTTTCCAAGCATTGGTTCGAGTAAAGGTTGGAGCTGTATCGTACTTTTATTAATAGGTGGCACAGCCTTGGTTAAAGTCTGGTGTAGAGGGCTCTAGTGATGGGGATTTCTCAAGAGTGAATCAATTTGGAGATTGGTGGAGGTTTATGGTATGACAGAAAAGTGTCCTAAATTTCAACGATAAAAATGGGTTTGGACAGTGGGATTAGATGGTTCAATACAGTGGAATGGAACTCAGGGCGGTTAGGAGAAGCTTTGGAGAGAATTCAGTAGATTTTCCTTAAGGAATTTGATCATCTCTTCTTTTGCCCGTGAGAGGGGTGGTATAAATAGAGGAGGAATGAAGGCGCAATTGGCCAAGCTTGTGGGTGCAAAGTGATACATAGACGAAGGGATTAGCAGCGCAACAATCTAATTGGAATGAGCCACATTATATGGGTGTAATTTAAGGTGCAAGACATGGTGGCTCCCCTCAATTTTTGGTTTTATAGCAAGTAGGGCACCCAGCCAGCTCAGAGGAGGTGGTTAGCTTGTCGATGAAATACAAAGGGAGGTTTAAGTGTGATCAATATAGAAGCTTAGTCATGTCATGACAAGCTTGGGTCACTTAAGCCATATTTAGGAAAAGGCTCCCTATCCATGGCACCAATTTAGGGTCTTAAGTGATGTGATTAGCATCCTAAGAGACTGACCAAGGTAAGAAAAGATTAAGTATAGGTTAATTCCAATGAATTTAGTTAATTATGATCTTAGGCTAAATTTAGGTTTTGGGCTAAAATTTGGTTTTGAACTTGGCTTGGGCTTGGATCCAAATCAATTTAAGACTCAATTTGGTCTAGTAGAATGTCATGAAGCATTTGAAAAACAAATTTCATGAAATTGGATGAATGGCAAGGTTCATATTAATGGAATTTTGATTTA
>JXCR01070541.1:32840-43338 GCA_002079205.1 Phalaenopsis hybrid cultivar
TTATTCAACTTCTACTGCATGGCGACACATTAAATCTCCCCTACATCTGGTATAAGTCTAGGATACATTGATTTAATCTAATTTATAATTGTGTTTTTTTTGTGATTACTTTTTTGTGAGTTGTAATGTCGGTGGTGGTTCCTTAATTTTATATTTGTGTGAGTTTTACTTTTAGATTTAGCTGGAGCATCCAACTGGCCACTGTAGTTTTCTTGTTGGATCTATAAAATTTATTACGTGGTTCTTTATAATATATATAATATTGAATTTTTTTACTAAAATTGTCCAAAATAGTTAAATTTAAAAACAAGGTTTTTCTTCCTAAAGAATGCCTAAATGTTCTAGTAGACAAAAATTCCTCAACTTCTAGCTATAAAGTGCTCTTTCTTTATATTCTTCCTGACCAGCAATTGTTAGAAAAATGTTTAAATAAGTTTAAGAGAAAATTTGAATAATATTCAAATAGAATTTAAATTATGCTTGAAACATATTCAAAGAAAGCTAATAAATGATGTGAACATTGTAATGTTAGATGTAATAAGTGCTTCAACAACTATAATAAAGGTAAATACAACAAATTATGATTATAATAACATTAATACAAAAATACAATGTATGTATAACAATGTAATTAAAGAACTATGATGCAACAAAGAGCTATCATAAAAAATATGATCATGAATTTCTAAAATTTTAAGTATTACAATGAGTTACGCTTTAACACGTACTAGTATAACAATTATATTATTGATTACCTTACAAAAAGTATTATATTTAACATATATAACTAATAGTCATAGCATTAAAAATTGTAATTTATGTGAAAATACAATATTAATGACATAACTGTCGACGCTATTTTAGGTTGGTGGGGTTGCCTGTAAGAAGCTGTCGGTCATCAGAATTGAAATCTCGTCGCTCGCTTCGGAAGGAAGTCGAAGTTTAGAAAAGTTTGAAGTCAAACTGACCCCATATTTTTCATAATTTAAAAGAAAGAGCACTATACCTCAAACCCTATATCTATCCCGAAGGATAAACACAAGACTTGAGGATAAGGCTCAATCAAATAAATAAAAAAAAAGTATGGCATCTTTCTGGTCTGCGAAACCTTTATATTTTCCGACAAGTTCCCTTATTTAATATAAAAAATTAAATAGGGTTTATATTAAGCTGGGNAAATTAAAATCTCGTCGCTCGCTTCGGAAGGAAGTCGAAGTTTAGAAAAGTATGAAATCAAACTGACCCCATATTTTTCATAATTTAAAAGAAAGAGCACTATACCTCAAACCCTATATCTATCCCGAAGGATAAACACAAGACTTGAGGATAAGGCTCAATCAAATAAATAAAAAAAAAGTATGACATCTGTCTGGTCTGCGAAACCTTTATATTTGCCAACAAGTTCCCTTATTTAATATAAAAAATTAAATAGGGTTTATATTAAGCTGGGTTCGGACATGCTTCTTATANAGGTCAATTTTGGGCATTTGACTTAAGCCTAAGCTTTGGTCTTCGGGTTTATAAGGGAATAAGGCAAGGTGGGTGTTTGGGTGAAATTGGATTTTATTGTTTCCAATCATAANGGGTCAGTTTGGGGCATTTGACTTAAGCCTAAGCTTTGGGCTTCGGGTTTATAAGGGAATAAGGCAAGGTGGGTGTTTGGGTGAAATTGGATTTTATTGTTTCTAATCATAATATTACCCTTTTTATGCCATCAGACCAATGGGAAGCCCATTTTTGGATCCTCTATGTGTTGGTTCTGGCCACCCTAGCCTAAGGCTCAGAGCTTGGGGACCACCCACATTCCAAATAAGTGGGGGAAGATCATATGTAACTGATTTTGGGGTAATAGGAATTTGTGTGAGAGGCTTGAGTACTTGTGTGTGTGTAGGTATGACCAAGACAAAAACCAAGCCACCCAGGGCTAACTCTATGGCTTGACAAACCTATGAGGACTCCTCTTGAGCTCCCTCGTGTNTTTAGGAATTTGTGTGAGAGGCTTGAGTACATGTGTGTGTGTAGGTATGACCAAAACCAAAACCAAGCCACCCAGGGCTAACTCTATGGCTTGACAAACCTATGAGGACTCCTCTTGAGCTCCCTCGTGTTGGTTACAACCCTCTATGTGCTAGAGGTTAAAACTAAACATGTGGAACTCCAAGAAGAGTAAAGAGGTGTATAAAATTTCTAACTAGTAGAGTTCCATCACTAGTCCTCTAGGATGGTCAACAAGAAAGTCCTATTGCTTGATCCTAGGCTTCTAAGGAAGAAAGAGTAGACCTCAACATAAGTGAGGTCAACATGATTGCAGTTGGTTGTCTTGTGTTGCTGGTGCGAGGGGGGGGTGCTAGTGGTGATTTCTTATGCTTTTTTTATTCTCCTTCTTTTGCTATAAATGCTTGGAGGTGGAAGCTTGGGCTGTCTTGGGGGCTCTTAACATGACGATGACTAAGAACTTGAAATATATACATGTGGAATTAGACTCATTTGAGTTGTATAGAATATTGCTTGGTTTGAAACTTACCGCACAGAGTATTTTGTTTTTTATTAAACATATTATAATTTTTAATCAATATATGCATACTCTATGGTGCCATATTCCATGAGAAGGCAATTAACAAAGAAAGTAGCTTGCTAAACAAGGTTCAATATGTGACGGTGTTTTTATTGACAAGGTTTCTTCTCCTCTTGTTCAACTTATCCTGCATGGCGACTCATTAAATCTCCCCTACATCTGGTATAAGTCTAAAATACTTTGATTTAATATAATTTATACTTGTGTTTTTTTTTTATTACTTTTGCATGAGTTGTAATGTCGTTGGTGGTTCCTTAATTTTATATTTGTGTGAGTTTTACTTCTAGGTTTAGCTGGAGCATCCAACTGGCCACTGTAGTTTTGTTGTTGGATCTATAAAATTTATTACGTGGTTCTTTATAATCTTTATATATATATATATATATATAAAATTGNAAGAAAGAAGCTTGCTAAACAAGGTTCAATATGTGACGGTGTTGTTATTAACAAGGTTTCCCCTCCTCTTATTCAACTTCTACTGCATGGCGACTCATTAAATCTCCCCTACATCTGGTATAAGTCTAGGATACATTGATTTAATCTAATTTATACTTGTGTTTTTTTTGTGATTACTTTTCTGTGAGTTGTAATGTCGGTGGTGGTTCCTTAATTTTATATTTGTGTGAGTTTTACTTTTAGATTTAGCTGGAGCATCCAACTGGCCACTGNTATGTTAAACAAGGTTCAATATGTGACGGTGTTGTTATTAACAAGGTTTCCCCTCCTTTTATTCAACTTCTACTGCATGGCGACACATTAAATCTCCCCTACATCTGGTATAAGTCTAGGATACATTGATTTAATCTAATTTATAATTGTGTTTTTTTTGTGATTACTTTTTTGTGAGTTGTAATGTCGCTGGTGGTTCCTTAATTTTATATTTGTGTGAGTTTTACTTTTAGATTTAGCTGGAGCATCCAACTGGCCACTGTAGTTTTCTTGTTGGATCTATAAAATTTATTACGTGGTTCTTTATAATATATATAATATTGAATTTTTTTACTAAAATTGTCCAAAATAGTTAAATTTAAAAACAAGGTTTTTCTTCCTAAAGAATGCCTAAATGTTCTAGTAGACAAAAATTCCTCAACTTCTAGCTATAAAGTNTAATTTCATTTAGACCGTTGGAAGCCTCGTTAGCAACTGTAGGTTACCTCCTCCGTGGAATTCCCGATCATCCAATAGACACATCTTAATTTTGTTGCAATTGTAGTTTTGTGTGATGTTTGTGATTAAATTTTGAGNTGGAATTCCAGATCATCCAATAGACACATCTTAATTTTGTTGCAATTGTAGTTTTGTGTGATGTTTGTGATTAAATTTTGAGTTATTTTATATTTTGAATGTTGTGGAGGTGAATTTTATATGGTTATGTGGCTATCCTGATGGTTTTAGTTTTCATGTAGGGTGACATCTTTGTTTAGCAATGGCTATCCTAGCAGTTTTAGTTTTCATGCAGGGTGACATCATTGTTTAACATGCAAGCTCGTGGCTATCCTGATGGTTTTAGTTTTCATGCAGGGTGACATCTTTGTTTAGCATGTAAATTTGCAGGATGGCTATGCTGATAGTTTTAGTTTTCATGCAAGGTGGCGTCGTTGTTTAACATGCAAATTTGCAGGTATAAAAGTATAGTATGAAGTACAAGAAAGACAACGCTGAAAATTGTAAAAGAGTACCTGACGAGTCTTCTCGTTCCATCACCTGAAACTTAAAATGCAAGTCAGGGCAATTTATATAGAAGCAAAGAGTATGGTTTTGGTAGTTTTTTTAACCCTATGTCATATCTTTGTGGGTCCTTATGAGTTTAATTAAGGATGATTTTTTAAGCGAAGCATATTAAGTTAGTAGATCTCCGAGGTTTCCAATAGATCTAGAGAAAGAAGCAGGTCAGTGCTACTCTCTCGCTGCCTGGTAGAAAATCCCCAGTTCTTTTAAACTTATTATGTTACTTAATAAGTTATCCTGTAAATACCCTTAATGCTCAGAGAACATTGATGTCTCAATTATCTCCAAGAATAGGGTAATTATCACTTGTGATTCAATTTAAGAATTATGTGGGTGAAGACCCTTAAAGAGGCAAGNAAAAGAAGCAGGTCAGTGTTACTCTCTCGCTGCCTGGTAGAAAATCCCGAGTTCTTTTAAACTTATTATGTTACTTAATAAGTTATCCTATAAATACCCTTAATGCTCAGAGAACATTGATGTCTCAATTATCCCCAAGAATAGGGTAATTATCACTTGTGATTCAATTTAAGAATTATGTGGGTGAAGATCCTTAAAAAGGCAAGTTAGTGTTGTTGGAACTCTTAGCCAAATTTTAACCCTAATTGGGCTTAGTGGTGTTTGGCAACTTAGTGTTGTTGGAACACTTAACCAAATCTTAACACTAATTGGGCCTGTAGTGTTTGAAAGATGTTTTAATTTTCAAATAATTTACTTTTCTAATCCTCATTTAAATGAAACTTGATTTAGCCTAAGTCACTACTATGCCCTTAAGACCTNCTTAACCCTAATTGGGCCTGTAGTGTTTGAAAGATGTTTTAATTTTCAAATAATTTACTTTTCTAATCTTCATTTAAATGAAACTTGATTTAGCCTAAGTCACTACTATGCCTTTAAGACCTTGGTGAGTGTTTTAATTAGTTTTGAAAATGTTAAGCTTTAGGTAATCATGTTTCATGATTTGAATTTTATTTGAACATCAAAATACAGGTATTAAATTGATTAGTCATTGACTTCAAAAGTCATACCCCTAACTCCTAAATTCATTTTATATTAATAAACTTCCAAATTTTAATAANTGGTGAGTGTTTTAATTAGTTTTGAAAATGTTAAGCTTTAGGTAATCATGTTTCATTATTTGAATTTTATTTGAACATCAAAATACGGGTATTAAATTGATTACTCATTGACTTCAAAAGTCATACCCCTAACTCCTAAATTCATTTTATATTAATAAACTTCCAAATTTTAATAATTTAGAAATTTACTAACTTATCTTTTTAATGAGAAAACTGAGATTGGTTTCTACCAATTAACCCCTTGTATTTCAAACATCTAATAAATTGATTAAGATCAGAGGTTACCCATTTCCCTCCTTAAATTAAGCCTAATGTTAATTAAGGCTAATTTCCAAAATTCACATTTTCCCCTAAGGCTCTATCACTTCATAATTTGTAAAATTCAATTGAAATGACTTTAAAGTTTTTATACTACCTCATTCATGGATCAATTAAGACATCATATGAGAAAATGTGATTTTTCAAAATTTAATTTAATTTATATAATTATTTTCATGCAAAAATAGGATTTTTCAAAGAAAAATCCTTACTTGACCAAGGTAAATTCTAATCCCTTGAAATTTTTACTGGAAATAAATTTAGATCAGAGAAGGCTTTGGACCAAATTACATGAGTTTTTGAATTTAATTTGAATTTTAAGAATTATTTTAAATTTTGGGGTATTTATTAAATATAAAATATTTTAAATGGAGAAAATTAAGTTTTATATTTTCGAAAAGCCTTTTTGAGGTCAAAAAACTCAGAGAAGAAGATTTTATATTTTTATAAATTTTATATGATTTATTGGAATTATTTTAATGAAAACTCATTTTTAGCCTTTAAAAATTAATTTTAAGCTTTAAAANTTCTGAGGTCAGAAAACTCAGAGAAGAAGATTTTATATTTTTATAAATTCTATATGATTTATTGGAATTATTTTAATGAAAACTCATTTTTAGCCTTTAAAAATTAATTTTAAGCTTTAAAATTCAATATCTTTATTTAGAAAATCAGGAGAAATAATCTAATTACTCCTAAATGATTAAGAAGTAATTTAGAACATTTCCATGAGTTTTGTTTTTTTGTGACTTTTATGAATTTTTAATTATTTTAAATATTTAAAAATAGGCTAAAAATCAAGTTTTTATTNAAGGAGAAATAATCTAATTGCTCCTAAATGATTAAGAAGTAATTTAGAACATTTCCATGAGTTTTATTTTTTTTTTGTGACTTTTATGAATTTTTAATTATTTTAAATATTTAAAAATAGGCTAAAAATCAAGTTTTTATTTTAAATATCATTTTATTTTTAGAAAATGCCCCTGATCACAGAGAACTTAAAAAATAAGTTTTGATAAATTTTTTAGTTATATTTTTATTTTTAAAAATTATTTAAGTGCCAAAAATGATGTTTATCTTTGAAAATCAATTTAAGTTATCAAATGCACTCAAAATATTTTGAAATTTTTATGGTGAGCTCTCTGGATTAGAAACCATAGTGGAGATTAAAAATCAAGTCATTTAAATATTTATATTTTTCAAAATTAAGTATTTTAATGACTTAGGGTTTGTGAAAATTAGGTATATTTTAAATGACTTAACCCATGAAACTATTTCCAAAAGCTTCTCTGGTCATGGTGGACCTTCTAAATTTTTTTTTGTAATTTTCTAATCAATATACTAATTTCCATGATTATTTTAAGAAAATAATGTGTAAAAACTTGAAAATATGGTTCTCTATCTAGGAACCTCCTCTAACTTTTGAAAAACCAGAGAATGTTTTTCTTGACGGAGGCTACAACATACCAAAAATTTAAGCCAAGGTGATGTGTCAATGTGCATGGAGAATTAAATGNACATGGTGGACCTTCTAAATTTTTTTTTTGTAATTTTCTAATCAATATACTAATTTGCATGATTATTTTAAGAAAATAATGTGTAAAAACTTGAAAAATATGGCTCTCTATCTAGGAACCTCCTCTAACTTTTGAAAAACCAGAGAATGTTTCTCTTGACGGAGGCTACAACATACCAAAAATTTAAGCCAAGGTGATGTGTCAATGTGCATGGAGAATTAAATGATTCAAAATAATTTTTAATTAATTAAAAATAAAATATACGTCAAATAGACTTGAAATTTAATTCACATTATTTTCCTCTGCTCACTGAGCAAGTGGATATTTTTATTTTATTTTTATGATTTTTCTATATAAAGTTATAAATTTTCTAAGTTAGAGGTATTTAAATAAATAAGAAAAATCCCTATTTATTTATTTAAACCGCGTGTGCCAACTCAACCTACGACGGCTCCAAAGCTCCGCACGGCGCGCTCNGAATTTTCTAAGTTAGAGGTATTTAAATAAATAAGAAAAAGCCCTATTTATTTATTTAAACCGCGTGTGCCAACTCAACCTACGACGGCTCCAAAGCTCCGCACGGCGCGCTCCCAGTTCATGCTGCCATCCACCTCAGCGCTCACTCGGCCCGCTGTTTATGTCCCGAAGCGTTGTCCCGATCGATCTCCTCCATCCATTTGATACACGCTCGATCAAATGGCTCCCCGTCATCGTCTCCGAAAAAATGATCCCGTGACCGTCCACACTAAAACCCTAAGGTCTCAGCCTAGACTCAACCAAATCACTTCGGGTTTGATCCAATGGANATCTCCGAAAAAATGATCCCGTGACCGTCCACACTAAAACCCTAAGGTATCAGTCTAGACTCAACCAAATCACTTCGGGTTTGATCCAATGGACTCGTCTAAGTGAGACGAACACATCCATACGGTAATCAAGCAACAAAATTAACTCTAAAAAAATGTAGAATCAATATATGCTCGGGAGGAGGTGAGGTTTTATACCTTTGTTCTGAGAAGTGAAGCTTCAATTAGAGGGTTTTGGCACGTTTGTTGGTGTCCTAGGAGACTAGGGATTGAGTTTCTGGTATTAGTGTAAGGCCTAGGTATGAATTTGATCACGTCCGGATTTGGGTGTTGGTCTAGAGCTATGGTAGATGCTCTACGGAAGGGGGATTTTATGGGACTTTAGCTTCTTTCTTGGTTGTGAAGGTGTGGGTAGAGTTAATTTGAGTTTGGTAGAGTTTGGAGGTGTAACNATGTAAGGGGGATTTTATGGGGCTTTAGCTTCTTTCTTGGTTGTGAAGGTGTGGGTAGAGTTAATTTGAGTTTGGTAGAGTTTGGAGGTGTAACGAGTTATGTCCTGGTTTCCGACTAGGTTTCAAGCTCAAAATTGAGCTTCGACAATGGGAATTGGTGGGAGAAAATGATTGGAATGCACTGATGGGATCGTAGGTAAGCTTTGTGGGAAGTTTAGAGAAACCTCTTTAAGGAAATTTCAGCACACCTTCCATGCCCGTGGAGGTGAGTTTTTATAAAAAATGGCCATGGGGTGGCTTTCAAGGCATAAGTTTGGGTGCATNCTAAGGAAATTTCAGCACACCTCCCATGCCCGTGGAGGTGAGTTTTTATAAAAAATGGCCATGGGGTGGCTTTCAAGGCATAAGTTTGGGTGCATTGTAGTGCTTAGATGGAGGGCATAAGAGCTCTACAACTCAATTTGGCTGAGTTGGCCTCTAGGGTTGACTTGAGTGAGTCCCATGGGGGTGGCTCTCGATTTTGAGCTTTTCCGACCACTAGGCTAGCTGGCTGGCAAGGGGGAGGTGGCTAGGAGCTCAGGGAACCCAGGGGAATATGTCACAGCAATTTAGTGCAATAATACCTAATTTTGATAAGGATATCTTAAGCACATGCATTTTTGGAAATAGTTTCCCTTGATTTGGGGGACCTTTGTTCCATGGCTTGATTTAGGTGGCTTCATAGGGTTTGAACTGCTCACTAAGTCCAACTAATGGTTGTGATGGAGTTAATTTGGTGACTTTAGGGTGGTTAGGACTCATTTAGTATATGACCAATGGCTGTGGTGGAGTTAGTTTGGTGGCTTTAAGGTGGTTAGGTCACATTTAGTGCATGGGTCCAAGTGGGTGCAAATGACCAAGTCTTGGGTTTGGTCTAGGCTAGCCATGTCAATTGGCCCAATTATTTGTTGAATTTGTTGTATATGATCATAAGGAATAACTTTAGTGAAGGATGGAAGTGTTTTTGACCTCAATTGAAGGGTCAATTTGAGGGAATTTTGAATTTTAGTCAATTTGGTCATGTTGGGCTAGGCNCTTCATAGTATCTGGACTGTTCACTAAGTCCAACTAAAGGCTGTGGTGGAGTTAATTTGTTAACTTTAGGGCGGTTAGGTCACATTTAATGCATGGGTTCAAGTGGGTGCNCTTCATAGTATTTGGACTTTTCACTAAGTCCAACTAATGGCTGTGGTGGAGTTAATTTGTTAACTTTAGGGCGGTTAGGTCACATTTAATGCATGGGTTCAAGTGGGTGAAAATGACCAAATCTTAGGTTTGGGCTAGATTAGCCATGTCAAATGACCCAAATAAATGTTTCATTTTGTGTAGAGGATCATAAGGAACAACTTTGGTGAAGGATGGAAGTGGTTTTGAGCTCAATTGATGGGTCAATTTGAGGGAATTTTGAATTTTAGTCAACTTGGTCATGTTGGGCTAGGCTTGGGTATAGCTTGGGTTAGCCTTGGGCTAAGTCCAAATTGATTATTTTAAATTGTCAATAGGGACCCTATGAAGAGTTTTCAACATGATTTGGATGCCAATTAGAGGGGTTAAGGCAATCAATTGGGTGAAATTTGAGGACTTAGCCAATTTGGGGCTAAATTTGAGGATTTTGGATTTAGGCCAAAATCAAATGGATTTGAGGCTTCAAAAAGGCCAATTGATGTTTAATTTTGATGTGTAAAATTGTTATGAAGATTTTTCAACATTAATTAGTGCCAATTGACTAGGCTATGGGTTCAATTTGGTGAGATTACGTCATACGGTCAAAATTGGGATTTTGATTTAAATCAAAATTGGGTTCAAATCGTGGGCCAATTAAGCTTGGATTTGCTTTATCTTGGCCATATCAAAAGTTAATTTGATTTTAGGATTGGAATTGGTGTCAATTGAGATCAAATTGATGGACATTTGAGTTGAATTTGGGGAAATTTGGGCTCTTAAAGGCAAATTTGGGGGTTTTGGTTAAAGATGGTTAAATTGCCCA
>JXCR01070541.1:46956-91108 GCA_002079205.1 Phalaenopsis hybrid cultivar
AGATGGTTTGGTCATATTAAACGTCGACCATTAGATGATCCGATTAGGAGAGTAGATGTTTTAGATTCGACTTGTGTTAAGAAAGGCAGAGGTAGACCTAGGAAGACTTGGGCTTATTGTATTAAAAATGATCTTTATTTATTAGAACTTAATGAAAATATGACACTAAATAGGACGCAATGGAGAAAAAGGATTCATGTAGCCGACCCCACGTAGTGGGATTAAGGCTTTGTTGTTGTTGTTGTTGTGTTGTATTACAATATTGATTTCTAATAATAAATTCATTTTGATTAATACAAAGTAATACGTAATTAAATACCATTTCTATTCTCCCTATTCGGGTAAAGTATTAAATTGTATAAATTATATAAGAAAGAAATTAAATATTAATATTTATAAAGAGAAATTATAACATTTCAGAGGGGAATTGTTAATACTGAACATGATCTGATTCCGCTCCCCATCTTGTTCATCTATTTTGTTATCATGGTGGCCCAACTCATATTATAGTCATCCCCAACTATTAATTAAATTAAATACAATAAATATCTTCTTGGATAACTTCAATTTATAAACTCTTGGCTTGTTCAAGATATAGTTTACACCTGATGTTATGTGGAGCTCAACTTTTTTGACGAGTCACTTTAGGTTTTGGGAATTTATCCGAGAAGGTATTTCTTGATCCATTTAATCAAATAATTGCATGGTATGTATTTTTATATAAATTTACTTTAAAAATAATATTCCTTATAAGAATAATATTACATGGGGGCAACAAGCTTTTTTTTGGGGAGAAAATGTTATATCACTCGTCTGTATGCCTGGACGGCGACGTGAATCCTACTACACTGCGTGTTTATAGACATAACATGATTTGCGCCCTTGTTGTGACAAAGAAATATTGTCATGTCTTTTGTGGTGAGTAAAATCACAAAATATTTGATTCTTTTAATTATTGGACAAAAAATATATAAAGAGAGTGGAAAAGGGTGCAATGTTATTAAATTACAAAAAAAAAAAATTATTAAATTTAATTATTTATAAAATAAATTTTAAATCATACTCTGATTCCGCTTGTGATATTGCACAAACATACACAATCAATATTGGTCGAGCTTGAATGTGAATTAGCATAAAGTCATTATTATTTTAGTTCAAAAAATTAAAATACTTTTTACAGATTTATCTCAACTAATTTTTCTTTTACAACCTCCAACATCGCCATCATTGAATGCGTCCCAGTTGAGAAATCGCTCGTCAATCTCCTAAATATCATAACGTGCCGGCTCCTTTGATGACTGTTGGCGGAAAGCAAGGAACGTTTTCCTTTCATTGACTGGACGATATTATAAACAACAAAATTATTATTATTTTTATTACTTTGTAGGATTTACATATGTAGCAATCAATTCTTATGTATTCTGGTATCTCTCAACTAAACCATTGTCTTTACAGGCCATGCCCCAAATTCATTCTAATCACATAAAAAATAGCATTAGTTACACTTCTTCACACTAAAAAAAAAATATTTTGTCCAGTGTTCAAACGCGGAGCTGCGTCTGGACAATGGACGCGATACAACGAGGTTTTGGACCTCTGCTATATCGCGTCCGTTGTTTAGAACGCAGCTCGCATCCATACACCGGACGCAATAAGTTTTCCACTGAAATACACCTTTAATACATATGGAGGGTAATTTCACTATAAATACGAGAGTTTCAACGCAGAATACCAAAATGTAGAAAAATTGGGTACTATGCATGTAAATTTTCATTTTATTACTGTTATTATTACACACACACACACCCGCATACATACTTTTTTTTCCCCACACATACATACATACATATCTATACATACATATCTCAATACATACATACATATCTATATATATATACATACATATATATATATATATACATATATATATATATTATCTTTATATTAATGACATTATATTAATTAATAAGCTATCAATAGTTACGTGGTTATTTTTATAGATAATACGATTTTTTTAATTATTCATGTTTTAGTTCTTAAATTTGAACCGTAAAATTTAATTTCCTACAACTATTAATTTTATATATTTGGTCTAGTTTGTGTTAGAAATATAATTTTTGCATCAAGTCATTATGTATTCATTATTAATAGACTAATAAATTTTTAAATATTAAAATGCTGTAAAGTAAAATTAATTGTTTCCTTGAATAAAAAACATCAATAATTAAGTAAGCACGAACTTTAATTTTTTTTGACTCATAGGCCATTCACATGTTGTTCTCCAGCAAGCCTTCGCTATAAAGGACTAAAATGTGGCAGTGAAAAATGTGAAGACAGTGAAGAATAAAAGATGAACTGATATCATGCGTGACGGTCCATCCTCCCCCGAGACGGCGCGCCATTGTATATCCTCGCTGAGGCAAACGACCTTCGGTGGCTAAGAAGATTGTAGTTAGCTGGCCACGAAAGTTACATATGTGGGTAAATAATGGCAATAATATATGAGAAATTGTAATGTTATATACATACGGTCATATAAGTTCTGCCTAAATAATGATATCAAATAATCGCTTGATTGATTAATAATTTATTAATCAATTAATTGATCACTTATATTTGGACCGGGAAATTAGAAAATGTTGTTAATTTATTTAAATTTTCTATATTGCTAATAATAATTGTGTGACTATTTTCTTTTCTTAATTGACACACATAATTCACAACAATAAAACAAATAACTAGTTTTTGAAGTTACAATGACCAAGATTAAAATATATGTAATAGAAATTAATATTATAAGATACTAGTAGCAACTAATTTATATAACTATGTTAAATAGCATTAATTTTTTTTAAATCTAAATAATATTTATTTTTATAATTAAATTTTTTTTATATTAATTATTGTAAGATTGTTACACAATGGAAGATAGTAGATTAATAAACTCATATTTCAAAGTTGAATTAAAATCCAGCACAAACATGTAAATAATAAAAAAGTTGTTGGAGGAGCTAACAAGATTTTTTATGTGAAAAATCTCAATAAAGAGAAAACCACAGGGCTTAGCCAAAGTCAAAATTATCCACTATTTGATTGCAAGTAAATGTGTCAACTCTTCTCCTAAATTATGAGAAATAAATCTACAAACTTATTGTGCAAAAAAAGCTTAGTAATAACAGTAGTCCGCTTTAAATTTTGTATACGGTGGTTATAATAGTATCAGTTGGCTAAAATAGTAAGTAGCTTTAGTAGGATCAGTTTGACACCGAGACATTAATTATAATATTTAGTCATGTAGGTTGTAGTTGGTAACATAGGTCGTATTAGATTTGTAATAGCATCAATTGTCCATCAATGGTGTAGTTGAATGATGCAAGAGTAGCAAGCCAAATGGGCTATAGTGAGAATCTGAAATAACATATGTTGGCCATCTACGCCATATTTGGAAGCTACATGAGAAGCGAGCCATTTAGGCCATTGTTGGAAGCTTCATGATTTGTGGAGAGGTACAATGACATCAATTGACCACCGAGACTATATTTTGAAGTTACATAGGAAGTGCAGAATATAGATCGTATTTAGTCACATAAACTGTAGTGGTGAGCAACTAGCACTAGTTAGCCTTTGTCACCATACTGAGAAGCTCCAACATCAGTGAGATACGTATGTCATAGTTGTCATATAAGTCCTATTGAGGAGCTACAACAACATCAATTTGTCACCAAGATCGTAGTCTGATGCTGAATTAAATAGGAGCCACATAGGTTGTAGTTGGTCTTCTAGATTGTAGTGAGGAGTTGTAAAAACATCAATTTGTGATAGATACCATAATTAAAAGCTGCATGAGCAATGAGCCACATACATCTTAGTTACAATAAATTTAGTTGACCACCGAGGCCATAGTTAGAACCTGCACGAACAGTGATCTACATAGGCCATAGTTCGTTATGTTAGTTTTAATGGCCATTAAGTGTCGTGCTTTGTCTGGTCATTATTGTTGTGGGTTGGAGTTGCTAGTTTATTTGCCATCATACAATCTCTCTCTCTAAATACCTCTATCTCTGATCAAGTGGATGATCTGAGGAGTGAAGAGATTGGAGGCTTAAAGCATAAAAAAACCGGGACAAATAAAAAAGCCTAATGGGGAAGCTTTCTTGAGGTAAACTTTGTGTAGATAACTTTAAAATGTACATCTGAGGTAATATCAGCTTAAGATGTTTTGGAGGCGTACTCACAAAGAAAACCTGATGAAAGTAAACCCATGACCAGAGATTCATGTTGTTGTTCCAGTTCTGGGGTTCACTTCTCCTTATAAGGGCAAACCACTATAGTTAATTATATTTTAAACAACCATGGATGTTTAAGAAAACTCTTGAAAAAGGTTGTAACTCATCTTCAAGAATTTTGAATGTCCTAGTTCTCATGTATGAAGTTTTAGTGTCCTATCCTAAGGGTATCACAAGCTTGTAAGCTCAGAAGATCCTTGTCAGGATCTCAAACTATTCTATGGTTTTGTCATTGCTAATGTTTCACTTGCGTTTTATCTTCTTTGCTTCCAATTTTGAATTTCCATCCTTACAAAATAGATTTAATTCACCATAATTATATGCAAAGTAAGGCTCCGCTTGGGGCCGCGTTTTTTTAGCGTCGTGGCCCCAAACCGGAATGTTAAAAAAATTTTCGTGTGCTTTCCTTCAGTGGCAGCGGTCGTTTGCTGCTAAAAAAGAAAAAAGAAAGCAGGCCGCCTGTGGCCTGATTTTCTCGAGCAGTAAAGGCTCCTTTGCCCCACTCGTTTGCCCCGCTCCAAAAGCAACCCTAACCTTGTTCGGGAAACCACCGCTTCTTGCTCTATCGCCCCGCTCGATTGGTCCCACTCCGAAGCCTCTGCTCATTGCTCCCTTCGTGAAGAATCCCCCTTCTCCTCCCCCTGTTTGGGAAACCGCAGCCCCGCTCGATCATCCCACTCCGAAGCCCCTGCTCGTTGCTCCCTTCACGAAGACTCCCCTTCTCCTCCACCTGTTCGGGAAACCGCCGCTTCTTGCTTGATCGCCCCTCCCATTCATCCTGCTCGATCGTCACGCTCCGAAGCCTTTGCTCATTGCTCCCTTCGTGAAGACTCCCCCTTCTCCTCCCCCTACTAGGTCAGCCGCTGCTCGTCTTCCACCATTGCTCGGGTGTTTTGTGCTGATCGAAGCAGCTTGCCTCGTTCCGCCCCGCTCAAAACCGAAACCTGATTGAAGCAGGTATGTCTCCTCCCTATTTTTTATGACATATTTTGTTATTGTTCTTTTATTTAGACGATGTGTTCTGCAAAATGGATGAATAACAGCTGCAATTAACATCAAAAGAAAATATTAGATATATACTTGCATGAACTAGAGCTTATGATTCTTACTTTAATTTCAAAATTTATCAAACTTATATGTTAGAGTGGTAGATATGTTCTCTCTATAGTTCTTTGGTACTTATATGGATCCGCTAAACAGGACAAGTCTTTAGTTTATTTATTTGTTTATCTTTTTTTTTTTGTAATTTAAATGGTATTGGATTGCTAGCTTGATTGTGGTTTTATCCCATCTACCTTCTCCACAATATGTTTTATCCTTGATAACTCTTATTTGTTTCACAAACCTTTCATGCCTAATTCCAGTTAAAATTTGCACTCATCGACATTTCTTATATTTCTCCCAGTGATATGTTGCACAAAACTTAATTTTGCTATTTGAATAGTATTTGTATAAAAACTAGTTTTTTTCTCTTTTGGCTAGAGCAAAGCTTCCCATTTATTGAATCATAAATTGCTTGGACTAACATTATAACCAATGTTTTTCTACAATTTGAGATATTCTATATTCTATTTTTGAAGTTTAATCTGGCGGAGTGACCACTTCATTATTGTGCCGAGAGTGAACTTCAGTTCTAGAATAGCATGAAAACATGACATATGATTAATCGACCAAATAGTAATTGATATTTGCGCAAGTTTGATTTGATTTTTTACTTTGTAATTTATTTTAATTTTACGTTTCATGGCTTTGTTTTGATCTAGTCATAACATGAATAATAAATCAAAAGAGGTTGCTACACCTGCATTGTGAGAAAAAGAAACAAAAATACTATCTTGCGATCCTTACCTTAAAGAGATTGAACGGGGAAATAGGCTTACGACCTTTTTCAATAAAGAATGCTGGCAAAATATTATCAGATGTTTGAAGGAATATACAGGCAGAGAGTACGACAAGTTACAAATGAAGAAAAAGTGGGACCAACTGAAGAAGGACTGAAAATTTTGGAAAGAATTGAAGAGGGGATCTACGGGTCTGGGTTGGGATCAAGTGAAACGAACAGTTGATGCACCTTATGAATGATGGACTGACAGACTTGCGGTGAGAATTTTTTATACACTTTATGATTTTGTATCTTCATACTTTTATTATTAATTGGGTGTTTATCAATTTTTATGTAGGTGGTGCCCACTACAAAGAAGTTTAAGTTTTCTGGAATAGAGCCTAAATTTGAGGAGAAACTCGATCGCATGTTTGGAGGCGTGGTTGCAACGAGGACTTATGCATGTAGCCCAAGCGAGATAGGGTTCACTGGCAATGCCGTGAATTTGGGAACCCCAGGAGATTTAGTTGATTACATTGACGTCCCCAGCCTGGATCAGAACGAATATGAAATAATTTCCCGTTCCAAACATCCAAAGGTTGTTGGTAAAAGAAAATCTGGTGCTTCTTCCCTCATAATCGAGCTATCCGAGGCAGTTTCTTGTTTCAAGGCAGAATGTCAGGCTTCTCATTCAAGCACTATCGAGGAGGCACTTGAAATCTTAAGCGCTAATGCCAAAATTTATGCAGATGAAGATTTATATATATTCGCAACATAATTAATAAAGGACCCGATCCATAGAGATATCTTTGTGAAAATGCTTGTCACCCGCAGAGTGACATTTATTCGTTGTTTTTATAATCGCTTGAACATTTGAGATGTTTTATATTTTTTATCATTAGAACCTTTCTACTGCATTATCTTTTATGATCACTTGAACATTTAAGTTATTTTATATTTTTTTATCACTAGAATATTTTTATTGCATTATTTGTTTTTTTCTTTCTAGATTTGTACTTATGAACTCTGTTGTACCCTTCTAATTATATGTAAAGATCTCTTTTTTATGTCTCAAACTCTCATGCACTGGTCACCCTATTTATATTTAGGGATAATGATCACTATGGATGCAAATAGAATAAGACAAATAAAGGATCACATGGACTCACGAAGAAGAAAGCGGAAAGGGATGTTTCTGATGGTAATATGTTTGATACACGAGTAATACAACATGTACATTGATCGGTCGCCATGCATGACATCTTCATATATTGACTATAAATGGGTTGGAGAGTTGCTTGCGGGGCACCCAACAAGATTTTATAATATGTTTCGAATAAGAAAGACAATATTTATCGATCTCCTGGAATTACTCGTAGGAGCTCACAATCTTCATGGATCTTCGAGGACCACTCCACATGAGGTGCTCATAATAACACTCTTTATATTATCCCAAAATGAGTCAATGCTAGGAGCGATGAAGCGGTTTCAACACTCATCCAAAACAATAAGCAGGTACTTATCAATTGATTTGGGTGCACTTGTTAGCCTGTCCTATCATGTCATTAGACCCATGGATTATAAGTTCGAGCAAACACCTGCTGAGATATCGAAGGATGTGCGATATATGCCCTTCTTTAAGGTATTTTATCGAATGCAATATAGTTAATTTTGTTAGAGTTTCCAATGATATGTTGATACTAACATTAACTCAAATAAGGACTGCATCGGCGTGATTTAATGGAACACATGTTTACGCACGTATCCCAAATAATGATAAGGTTGCATTTAACCGCCGTTGTGGTAGCCCCACCCAAAATGTCATGGCCGTTTGTGACTTCAATCTGTGTTTCACTTTTGTTAAGGCTGGTTGGGAGGGCAGCGCACATGACAGTCGAGTTTTTAAATCTACGACACGGGATCCAAATACCAAATGTCCACATCCATTTACAGGTACGCTCGGGATTGAGATCATTAAATTACCAACTTGAATCTTCATATTAATTGTTTGATTTATCAGGAAAATACTATTTGGTTGATGCTGGTTACCCATTGCAACAAGGGTATCTTAAGCCATTTCCTGACACGAGATATCACATACCAGATTTTGCACGTGCAAACAACATTACACAAGGCAGAAAGGAAATGTTTAATAAAAGACATTCATCGTTACGTGGTGTAATATAAAGGACTTTTGGTGTGTGGAAAGAGAAATGGGTGATACTCCGTGATATGCCTCCCTACAATTTCTCCAAGCAGGTACAAATTGTGTTTGCAATAATGGACCTCCATAATTACATTAGAAGACATCATTCACGTAACAATATTGACTTCTATTTAGCGGAAGAGGATGAAGAATATGTGCATGTAGTAGCTTTTGAATATTGTCTAGGTCCGTTTTTTACAGAAGTGCAGAATGAGGCTTCCACCACCTATACTGTAGACGGGGAAGGAGCAAGCGAAATGGCAGAACCGCGGGAACGGATAACTGATGCGATTGTAGGGGCAGGATTGGATTAAAGTAGCTTTTATGGATGATAAATCATGTTTATTTTGCATTTGAAAAAACATTTATTATGGACATCATAAAAGGACCTTCTATCAAAGTATTTGGTACATTTCTAGTTTTCCTAATTATAGGTGACATTTTAGTGTTGATCTCAATGTATACATTTAGGACCTTCTTTCCCAAATTTATATGACTATTTAGTGTTGATCTCAATTTGGTCTTAACAGCCTTTCATTATAGATAACAAGTAATCTTAGGGAAGTTCACTTCTATTCATGTGCTTTGGCTAGTTTTGTTATTACATTAATTTGTTATAGTGCATGGATTGCTTGATACTTTAGGCAAGCACAAGACATTCTGTCTTCTTGAACCAGCTGGAGTGAATAAATTATCATACATGTAAATAATTGCAGCTTGTGAAAGTTTGGAAAGCCTCATTGTCTATTGCTTTGGTTTGTGAAAACCTGAAATTTGTATATAATTGTTTGTGAAAATTATAAAATTTTGATGTATTCGTTTGCAAAAACTTGAAAATTTTAACGGCTTAAAACACTGGACAAATATAGTGGCATGGTCACACTGATGTGCTTTAAGTTTTTAATGCTTGCGTAGAATTATTTATCTGTAGCTGATGTGTTGTATCTTTGGCTTAAAACACATCATTAATGGAACATATTGGATTGAATTCAAACCTTGCAGTTTTTTTCCTTTAAGCACGATTTTTTGAGTTATTTTTGTCCTGAATTTTGTAGCCATGAGATTTAAAATATATTATGCAATTGTTATCTTTTGCAAGTTTTTGAACGGATAAGTTATATGATAAACTTGTTGTGTATAAATACTTCAGTGATCTGTTCATTTCCCTCGCATCCCTCTAGTTGCTGGAGATTTGAAAAAATTTGAGTACTGTGTAATGTAGCTAATGTATCCAATATAAATTCAGTTGCAATGTGGACCAAGGATTATTAACTTTTCATCCTTTAGTTTTATACTTTTGTACGAGATTTTATCTATAAAAATTGTTTCATATGTGCATATAAGATACACTTAGATATATCAATTTGAATAACATAGGTTATAAACGTTAAAAAATATGTGAATTTATGATTTGAACTCAGTGATTCATTTATTATTGGTCATTGGACCATCCTCATGTTTGTGTTAACTGACCTTTTATTCTTTGGTGCTTCCAGCTCCTCGACTCTTTTTCATATATCTTTTTAAGATTAATTTAAAAGTTTAAGCAGATTCTGTTGTTCTCTATGACATCTATGGTTCATTGGATGAGCTTCAGCTCTTCACTGATGTCGTTCAAAGGTACATAACAAAAAAAAATTTCTCATCTAATTTGTATATTTGCATTAATTAAATAATATACAATTGATTTTATACACCATTGATTCTACAAGTGGGAATTTGCTGCTGTTAGAGAAGAACATTTGCCACCCATTGAATGGATTGCTATAGCCTGATGAGCCAATTACTCTTACATTTTTTTTCAATTCCCTTGAATAGTGGATTGTCGGAGCCTTTCTAGTTAGGATACAGGAGATTTGTTACGTTTATGTGGCTATCGTTGAATTCAAAACAATTTTTTGATAATTGGAACTTCATTCATATAAAGTTTGTAGGGGTATTCACATAGATACCACCTATTTTAATGTTACTTATTGTTGGAGCCTTTTTAGTGTAGGGGCATTCACATAGATTCCACTAATTTATTATATAACAAATTTTACTTATGAAGTAAAAAATTTTTCACTGTTACAGTCTTTTTTTAAACAGTTTTACCAAAGAAGGGCAAAATGGTCATTTTTTCGGAAATAGCTGCTCTGCAGCTGTTTTTACAGAGCAGCATGAAACAGACAGCCAACTTCTCTACAGCTGCTTCCCCGCAGCAGCTTCCTGGGGCAGTGCAGCTACAGCTGAAAAGTTGTGAAGCTGCACCTGCGCCAAACAGACCCTAAATCCAGGCGATGTCTGCTTTATTGTCCTCAACATCCATTACAAAATAGAGTTAGCATAAAGATATTTTAAATTTGATTGATTGGTTGTTGTTTTTTTTTACTTAGAAAAACCTGGACAAGATGCTCATGGCTTTCTGTCATCTTAGGTTTGTCGAGTAATCTTAGAGACAGATAAATCTACTCAGACTAGAAGATTCTTATCAATAACCATAGGTTTCGTCATCCAAGAAATCTTCATAGACCTAGGTAGCAATGTTAAAGTTGCGTTCGATAATTTTTGTTCTTTAGAATTTCATGTAAGTTTTAATGTCTTTTTCAGATTTTAGGGGCTGAAATTCTAGGTTTCTTAGGAATTATTAGCATATTAGATTTTTTTTATTATTTTTGATGTTTTATTATCTTTTTAAGATAACACGATCAATATCCCATGGTTGTATCATCCTAAGATCATNCAGATTTTAGGGGTTGAAATTCTAGGTTTCTTAGGGATTATTAGCATATTAGATTTTTTTAATATTTTTGATGTTTTATTATCTTTTTAAGATAACACGATCAATATCCCATGGTTGTATCATCCTAAGATCATTAGGGTTTGCAGTTTGACCAGTCACAAGTGACTGGAAGATTCTTTTGTTAGCATCCATTGTTTTTCTCCTCCAAAATACCTTCTCAAACATGGTTGCATTTTATTGTTAAAGTTTTAGTTTTAATAGTTTTTGGGTAGATTTTATGTTCTCTCTTTTATTTTTGTTCATTCCTTGGCACAAATTGTCTCTTACTGTGGCAAAGTGTGCTTTTATTCCTGAATGAGAAGTCAAAGACTGCTTAACCTCAAGTCACTTAAGGCTGAGTTAGATTAGATTAGCCTTAGTTTGGTTAGACTGATGTGAAGTGAATCCTAGCCAATCCAAGTTAGCTTAGGTTCACCTTGAGTTAACTTTGCATTAGTCTGTCAATCGTAGCTTAATAGAATCGACTCAGGTTGGATCAATTTGACTAGAGTCAAGCTATTCTAAACAAATTTGGATTAATTCAAGGTTAGAAAGAGTTGATCGATATTGGGCTTAGCAAACTTTTAGTTACTCGGGTTAAGCTTGATTGATTATCATTTGCCTCTTAAGTTGGGTCAAATCTAACTTAAGTTAAACTTAGATGATGGATAAGTTAATTTAGCTTTGATTTATTAATTAATCAAATCAAATTCTAAGTTGATCTAGACATTAGTCGATTAAATTCAGTTCAATTTGAACTTAAATTATGCACAAAGTCACGTTTTCGATTGGGTTAACTTGAGTTAAGTTGGATTTAACTGAGGTATTTAAGGGTATGTTTGGCGCAGCTGTTGATTATTTATAATATGCTAATAAGCAGATTATTTTTTAATATGATAATCTGCAGATTATCAGAATAATCTGGCCTTCTGTTTGGGGCAGCCTATTCATATAAGCTTATTGGTGGTTAAATGACATTCCTTCCCCTGTCTGCTAAAACCTTCTCATAGTTAGTCAGCCGGGCAAACCACACTAAGACAACTAATGCCGTAGATCAAACCGCACCAAGACAAATAATTCCATAGGGATTAACAACATTTTCACGGAGGCAAACCGCACCAAGACAACTAATGCCATAGATCAAACCGCACCAAGACAACTAATGTCATAGGGATTAACAACATTTCCACTGAGGAAAACCACTGTATAGACAAATCAAGACTCCCTTATGTCAAATTACTCCATAACAAAAAGTTAGTGTATAATTTGCCACCACACAAGCAATAACTAAACGAAATTCAGGATCACCAAAGCCATAAAATAGATGCTCAAAACTAAATCCAGGATCGCAGCTAGCAAACCAAATCCAAAAATCAGTTAAAATGTCAAAATATCGGGGCATAAAAAATGAAACATATCTCAACAGATGTAAAATTGAAAACCAGAGAATATGCCAGAAGCCACAGGAACCCCAAAATAACTCTCAAGAGGCGTAAAATTGAAAAAT
Source organism: Phalaenopsis hybrid cultivar (assembly GCA_002079205.1). Taxonomy (NCBI): domain Eukaryota; kingdom Viridiplantae; phylum Streptophyta; class Magnoliopsida; order Asparagales; family Orchidaceae; genus Phalaenopsis; species Phalaenopsis hybrid cultivar. The sequence goes on from JXCR01070541.1 coordinate 59,539, forward strand.
CAAAGAATATTGTTGAAGCCACAGGATCCCCAAAACAACTTTCAACATGTGTAAAGTCGAAAAACCAGAGAAAATGCCAGAAGCCAAAGGATCCCCAAAACAACTAATGTCCTAGATCTAAACTGGGCAACACCTAAAAACCCTTAATCTCATCTTATTTTCCCTAATAAAGATAAAAATTTTCATTTCATGCATCAACACTGCTCAGAGAGAAGATTAGAGAAGAAAGCATCTCACAACTCACAGCTAGAGTAATCAACAGGATACCTGATAATCAAGAACAAAAATTTCAAAAGAAAGAAGGTTCAATCTCCTCGAAGGCGATGAACCAGAATGGAAACCAGTGAGGAAGGAGGCAAGGGAGATCAAGTGTACCTTCAGAATTCCTAGGGCAACGCGAATGGCTAACGCAGGACGAGGAGCTTGGAGAGCGTCGAAGGAGTTTAGGAATTTGACCAACGCAACGTGGTGCGGGGGAAGAACGTCTGTGCAAATGTGTTAAACAAACAGGGTGGCAGCATTTTCAAAATGTCGCCACTTCTAATAAGCTGCCCCAAATGGGGCCTAAGAGAGTCTTGGTTTACCTGCGTTAGGTCTAGTTGAACCGAGATATTTTCTTGGGCTAATCTGAGCTAGGTCTGGTTGACCCAGTGATTCAGTTGATTTAAGATAACCCGAGATAAGTCAGGTTGGCTCGATGATTCAGTTGATTTGAGTTCACTCAAGTTAGGTAGGGCTAACTCGTTGATTTATTTGATTTGGGTTGATGATATGTCGTGTAGCATGCTAAATTTCCTTTTATATTTAATATTTATTTTTTATGATTGATACACCAAAAATATATACATTTTTAGACCCATATTTTATACTCATTTTTTATGATATTGCACTTTAATGGAAGGTATTTTCTCTGTTTTATTGTAGGTTGTTGATTTTGAGGACTTGGATCAAAAATGAAGCATAAAAGATGAAATTTGGAGTCAAAATGGAGAAGTTAAAAAATTATTTAGCACCGACAGTGCCAGACTGGGCGCCGACAACACCGTTTTACAGAGAAGAAGTAATTAATTGATTGGCCTCTGAAGTTGACATTGCCAGTGTAGGTGAAGGCCCTGTTTCTAGATGATTCGATGAGTTTGGATGCTTTTGAAGAGTTTTTGGATGAACCTATTAGATAATCAACCTAGGCTCTATTTAGGGCCGCAATTTGATCAGAACCCTCCCCCCTTGCACCATTTTGAATTCTTCAACTCAATTAGTTTTCCTCTTCAAACATCTACATTTCACATCATTCCACACCATTATTTAGTTATTATTTTGATAGCTTTGAGTTTTTGTGGTGAGTTTAAGTGTGAATTCTTCTCTAAGAAGTGTTGGNATTTTTCTCCTCTAAAATACCTTCTCAAACATGGTTGCATTTTATTGTTAAAGTTTTAGTTTTAATAGTTTTAGGGTAGATTTTATATTCTCTCTTTTATTTTTGTTCGTTCCTTGGCACAAATTGTCTCTTACTGTGGCTAAGTGTGCTTTTATTCCTGAATGAGAAGTCAAAGACTGCTTAACCTCAAGTCACTTAAGGCCGAGTTAGATTAGATTAGCCTTAGTTTGGTTAGACTGATGTGAAGTGAATCCTAGCCAATCCAAGTTAGCTTAGGTTCACCTTGAGTTAACTTTGAATTAGTCTGTCAATCATAGCTTAATAGAATCGACTCAAGTTGGATCAGTTTGACTAGAGTCATGCTATTCTAAACAAATTTGGATTAATTCAAGGTTAGACAGAGTTGATCGATATTGGGCTTAGCAAACTTTTAGTTACTCGGGTTAAGCTTGATTGATTATCATTTGCCTCTTAAGTTGGGTCAAATCTAACTTAAGTTAAACTTAGATGAAGGATAAGTTAATTTAGCTTTAATTTATTAATTAATCAAATTAAATTCTAAGTTGAGCTAGACATTAGTCGATTAAATTCAGTTCAATTTGAACTTAAATTATGTACAAAGTCAAGTTTTCGATTGGGTTAACTTGAGTTAAGTTGGATTTAATAGAGGTATTTAAGGGTATGTTTGGCGCAGCTGTTGATTATTTATAATATGCTAATAAACAGATTATTTTTATAATCTGATAATCTGCAGATTATCAGAATAATCTGGCCTGCTGTTTCGGGCAGCCTATTCATATTAGTTTATTAGTGGTTAAATGACATTCTTGCCCCTGTCTGCTAAAACCTTCTCATAGTTAGGCAACCGGGCAAACCACACTAAGACAACTAATGTCGTAGATCAAACCGCACCAAGATAGATAATGCCATAGGGATTAACAACATTTTCACGGAGGCAAACCGCACCAAGACAACTAATGCCATAGATCAAACCGCACCAAGACAACTAATGTCATAGGGATTAACAACATTTCCACTGAGGAAAACCACTGTATAGACAAATCAAGACTCCCTTATGTCAAATTACTCCATAACAGAAAGTTAGTGTATAATTTGCCACCACACAAGCAATAACTAAACCAAATCCAGGATCACCAAAGCCATAAAACAGATCTCAAAACCAAATCCAGGATCGCAGCTAGCAAACCAAATCCAACAATCAGTTAAAATGCCAAAATATCGGGGCATAAAAAATAAAACATATCTCAACAGATGTAAAATTGAAAATTAGAGAATATTCCAGAAAAATGAAACATATCTCAATAGATGTAAAATTGAAAACCAGAGAATATTCCAGAAGCCACAGGAACCCCAAAATAACTCTCAAGAGGCGTAAAACTGAAAATCCAAAGAATATTGTTGAAGCCACAGGATCCCCAAAACAACTTTCAACATGCATAAAATTGAAAAACTAGAAACAATGCCAGAAGCCACAGAATCCCCAAAACAACTAATGTCCTAGATCTAAACTGGGCAACACCTAAAAACCCTTAATCTCATCTTATTTTCCCTAATAAAGATAAAAATTTTCATTTCATGCATCAACACTGCTCAGAGAGAAGATTAGAGAAGAAAGCATCCCATAGCTCACAGCTAGAGTAATCAACAGGATACCTGATGATCAAGAACAAAAGTTTCAAAAGAAAGAAGGTTCAATCTCCTTGAAGGCGATGAACCAGAAAGGAAACCAGTGAGGAAGGAGGTAAGGGAGATCAAGGGTACCTTCAGAATTCCTAGGGCAACGCGGATGGCTAACGCAGGACGAGGAGCTCGGACAACGTTGAAGGAGTTTAGGAATTTAACCAACGCAACGTGGTGCGGGAGAAGAACGCCTGTGCAAAAGTGTTAAAAAAATAGGGTGGCATCGTTTTCAAAATGTCGCCACTCCCAATAAGCTGCCCCAAACGGGGCCTAAGAGAGTCTTGGTTTACCTGCGTTAGGTCTGGTTGAACCGAGATATTTACTTGGGCTAATCTGAGCTAGGTCTGGTTGACCCAGTGATTCAATTGATTTGGGATAACCTGAGATAAGTCAGGTTGGCTCGATGATTCAGTTGATTTGAGTTCACTCAAGTTAGGTAAAGCTAACTCGTTGATTTATTTGATTTGGGTTGATGATATGTCCTGTAGCATGCTAAATTTCCTTTTATATTTAACATTTATTTTTTATGATTGATACACCAAAAATATATGCATTTTTAGCCCCATATTTTATACTCATTTTTTGTGATATTGCACTTTAATGGAAGGTATTTTCTGTGTTTTATTGCAGGTTGTTGATTTTGAGGACTTGGATCAAAAATGAAGCATAAAAGATGAAATTTGGAGTTAAAATGGAGAAGTTAAAAAATTATTTAGCGTCGACAGTTCTAGACTAGGCGCCGACGACACCGTTTGACGGAGAAGAAGGAATTAATTGATTGGCCTATGAAGTCGACATTGCCAGTGTCGGTGAAGGCCCTATTTCTAGATGATTCAATGAGTTTGGATGCTTTTGAAGAGTTTTTGGATGAACCTATTAGATAATCGACCTAGGCTCTATTTAGGGCCGCAATTTGATCAGAACCCCCCCTCGCACCATTTTGAATTCTTCAACTCAATTAGTTTTCCTCTTCAAACATCTACATTTCACACCATTCCACACCATTAGTTAGTTATTATTTTGATAGCTTTGAGTTTTTGTGGTGAGTTTAAGTGTGAATTCTTCTCTAAGAAGTGTTGGAGAGGAAGAGAAGTGAGAGATTTCTTCTTCCTGCATTTTCTAAGAGAGGCTACAAAGGATTTAGTTTGAGAAAGAGCTTCTGATAAGTGTTGTTTGTTTATTATTATTGTATGAACTTTCTTTTATATATGAAATTTGTGTTTTTGTTGTATTTTTCTCATGAAGTCGGAGTACTTTCCTTTATCTTTCTCCCTACTCTGAGATATGATGAAATGAAGAAATAATGTGGATGTGCTAATGTTAAAATTTAAAATAAATTATGATGATTTTTCAACTCCGTTCTTAATTTACTTTTTGATCTAGCCAATTGAATTGTTAAAATATGTTGTGAAACATATGATCCGGAAATGGAGTATGAGTTCTACAACACAATGAGAATCACATTTAAGTCCATGGAGTATTTCGTTCATGATATTAATTGCAAATAAATAGGGAAATATGCTTTGTTGGGTGTAGAATTAGAGATTTGTAAGGTGTTAGACTCAAAATCCCTAAAGTGAGAGTTAGCTTTCAGGGGAACGGAAGTGGGAGGTTTGGAGTGGGAGCTAGTATCCTCTTAGCCTAACCATGGATTTAGGGACTAAAACTAAGATTAGCCAATGATTTTCTATAACACTGAATCAGGATAGAGAATTAAAATTCCTCCTATTTGACATAATACATATTTAAACCATTTATCTCATCTCATTTCACCAAAAACTCATTGTAGTGGGAAAGATGCTTGTCATATTAGAAAACTGTATCACATAAACATAGTTTAGTAGTTACCGTTTTAAACTTTGTTTCATACAAGAAATCTTCACCACATAAACATAATTTAGTAGTTACTATTTTAAACTATGCATTTTAATTTTTCTAATAGTTAATAATTTAGTTTTGTTAGCGCCTTACACATTCAAAATTAGTGACAAAAATTTCGTTTGATTTCTGTGAATTTCCTAGTTAATTTATCATTTCAAATTTAAACCTTCCTCATGGGATCAATATTTAGGACTTAAACAGACAGACTCGTATTACTTGATAACGATATGTACACAAGTGTAGAATACCAACATTAAGTGTTGAACGTTATTATTAATACAATACGACTTCAAGTGTTTTGCACTATTGTAAAGCGGGGTCAACTTTATAAATTTTACACAACTATATTTGAACAAATCTGAAAAAATAATATCGCACTTTAAAGGAAGGTATTTTGAAGTTTTTGCTGCAGGTATTAAAGGTATGAGAATTGGAACAAATTGGAGTGAATACGAGGCAATATGGAGGCTAATGGAGCAATAGAGAAAACATTGATCTGGCGCTTAGGAACCACTTCATGACCTCATTGCGCCATAGATGGACACTTAAGCACCAAACATTGACAATATTCCTGAGAAGATGGCGCCCTGGTGCCACTACTTGCTCCAAGGCAGCAGTAGTTTTACCTGGCTACAGAAGCAAGTGGCACCTAGGCGCCACATACTGTTGCTTAGGTGCCAGAACTACCTTGAATAGTTTTTTGAACAGTTTTATAAGAATTTTTGGATTATTTTTAGTGGGAGACAGATCAAACAGAGTAGAAGAACATTTTGTGAAGTAGAGAGAAAGCCAAGGAGTGTAAGAAAAGAGAGGAGAGATCTTAGTTTTCATTTTTTTACACAGCATTTCCTTAAGAGATCTGACTGAAATTTAAGGGATTGCTGTAGAAGTAAAAAGGGGACTTGTAGATCTCTTTGGTGGATTTATCTCTTCTTTTTAAAGTGAAGAAGATAAGTCTTTTTATTTTAAATTGATTTATATTAGTGTAAATTCATCTTGCATGACTCTGTTTTATTATAATATGATGTTGTATTATGTTTTCTTCATGCATTGTGAGTAATTCTTTAAATCACTCCTCTTGTGATGCAATAGCAACATATGTTGGATGTGGATTCATTTATAATGAATTTTTATTCATGTTTGTGATGATTTTTTCTTGAAGCTTCATTTACTTATGAATCTGGCCATTTGGTGTGTTAATATTTATTGTGATTCCATTAAGATCTGGGAGGGCAGTGGAGTTAACAACTAGTAAAAAATGCACTGATCTTAAGGCTGAAGGAAAAGTATTCAGTAGATTGGTGCAAATACATAGAGAGATACATCTAATGGGGGGAAAATCTGAGGTTTCTTGGGTGACAGGCAGATACACTTTCTTAGTTAAACCTAATTTCTATAAACACTTGGGAAAGAGTAAAGAAAATGATTGCTCCTATTTGTCACAAAATTTCAATATCATTTCTAAGTGTTCTACTCCTACAAATATTACTAATTTCATTGAAAGGGGAGGATATTTCAATGGCTTAAACTCTCCTACTTTATTTAACTTTAGTGAAATTAACTTAATAGTAAATTTATAGGATTAGTGGTAATTTAGGAGAGTTTACTGTCTCACTATAAATTGAAATTATTTTAAAGCTAAGAATCTTTTTATTAAGTTAGAACTTCTCTCAAGTCTTCAAAATTAATAGCCTGCCCCGTTGGATCGATACTCTGGACTAAAGAAAGTCATATATTACTTAAATGATACGTGCACTTGCATAAAAAGCCTAGGGTGTAGTGCTAAACCTTGGTAAAACTCTAGCTGTAAAATTTTAAAAAAATATTTTAGAATTATAATATTTCATCAATATATCGCTCGGTATACCTAAGCTCGGCTAAGCTTTTGGCGCCATTGTAGGTGATGTGCGACGGTTAATTTGACTTAGGAAAATTTTAGTTGAACTAAATAGACTTAGATTTGAAAAATTGTATTGTAGTTTTTGTGTGCAAAGTGTTTTTTTGTGTTAAGGGTATTTTAAAAATAATATAAAAAATATAAGTGTTAGTTTTATGCGTTTTCTATAATTTTCTTATTGAGTTTTTAGTTGTGTCTGCGTAATTCATGCTTTTCAAGACTAGTGCCCTACGATTCTAAATTAGAAAGAACCATTAGAAAGATTAAAAAACTATAAGGAATAACCAATTTTTAGAAGAAATGACAAATACTCATGATAACAACTTAAATAATCAAACATCTGAAAAAGAACCTCAAAATGTAAAGAGACAATTAAGAGATTATGTTAATACTACGGTAAAAGAAATTCACCTAATTATTTAAAATCCTACCGTAGAAGCTAACACATTTGAGTTGAAACCTTCTATTATCCAAATGGTGTAGAACAACTTGTCTGGGTGGACTCTATCTAAGGATTCAAATTTACTCTTGGTGATTTTTTTAGAACTTTGTGCTATATTTTGTTATAACAGCGTGTCAAATGATGTCGTTAGACTTTAGGTTTTCCCTTTTTTGTAAGCAATAGAGCTAAAATGTGGTTGAATTCTTTAGCACCTGGATCTATTAGAACTTGNGAGAATGTTAGTCCCCAGGTGAAGGGAATCGAGGGAACTCTAAAGTGAGAGCAAGTATCTTCCCTGCCTAGCCGGTCATCAGAATTATTTAAACTTTAAATTAGCCAGTGTTCTTTATAGCATCTCTAGTAAGGGTAAAGAATATTATTGCTCCTATTTGGCGCAACACAATTTGCATACTTCCACAACAGAATTCCTATACTTATTACTGATTCATGATAAGAAGAAATATTTTCATATTAAGTACCTTTTTTCTACAAAAACTTTAGTTATCATTTTACTATTTCGTTAAAATATTAAAAATACCAAAAAATTTTTAATTTTAAATTCCTACAAAAATTATTTTTATTTTAAGTAATTATCTTTTTAAAACTTTCTAAATAGTGCATATTGCATAATCTTCCCTGTGGGTTCGATATTCAGGTCTTAATCAAAAAGTAATATATTACTTGATAACGATACATATACTTGCGTGGTATCCCAATATAAATATATATAAATTGAAAAAGTTAAATTTTTATTTTTCTTCAGAATTAAGTTTTTTGTTTTGTTGCAAAATAAGGAAAAATAAGTGAAGATATCATCAGAACTATTCTTAAACTGTGCATAAGCATTAAGGCATCCGTGTATCAAGTTTTTGGCGTCGTTGCCAGAGAAGAAAAATAAGTAAATTTCTATTTTTAAAAAGTTTTATTTAAACTTGAAATATTGTATCTTATTTTTTATGTTTTATTTTATTTTGTTTTACTTTATGTGAGTGTGTTTTTGCTTTAGTTGTTGTTTTGAGTTTGTCTAAGAAATTTGAGGTAGTATTTTTGATGTTATTATGTTCTAGTAATGACTTTTAGACTTTATTTAGTGACCTAGACATGTTGGAATAAGAATTTGGACGTTATGTTGACTGGTGCAAAACTGTGCACTGGCGCTTAAGCGTTAGATCCGGCGCTTAAGCGTGACAGTTTAATCACATGTGCAAATTTTGATTTCTAGGAGGTATAACTACAATTTAGTTGGAATAAACCCGCCTTAGCAGTTTCTAGTCATGCCTAGAAGTTATGAGAGAGAATTAGGCCTCTAAATTGAAGGGGTTTGTGAAGGAGTTTCACCCTAAATTATTTTTAGCCCTAAAAGTCTAAGAAAGAGAGAGATTTAGAGAAAATGTCTTCATGGGAGATGGATTTAAAGAAGAAGGAAGAAGCCACATGAAGAAGAACTTCATTAGTCAAAGTGCACAGGAGATGTATAACAGTTTCTTAGTCGTTAGTATTGAAGGAATATCGGAGAAGATCAATAAGATGGAGAATACTATATCTGTATTAGAGACTAAGGTGCTTGAATTGCATGCTCATCTAGAACATTTTGGGTGGCAACTTAAGTTGCAAATCAACCATACCAGTTATGTAGAGGAAGCGGATAAGGTGATGTTGTTTAAGCAAAAGTGGATCGAAGATGATAGTATTAGAGCTCATCACCACCGTCCATTTTATAAACTTTATATTCCTGGAGAGACTACTGGAAGACAAGAATTCATTCCTTCTAATGAAGAGTGGCATTAAGTTAAGTGTTAGGAATTGTGTGTTTGGAGCTTTGTTGACCTCACTTTTGGTTGAGGTTTAGTTTTTCCTCTTTAGTAGCCTAAGGTCTAGCCATTGACTTTTCTATTGACTATTCTTAGAAAACTAAACAAGGAACCCTCACCATCAGAAACTCTACACTTATTTTCTTATTGACTATTCTTAGAAAACTAGACAAGGAACTCTCACCATTAGAAATTCTACAATTTTCTATTGACTATTCTTAGAAAACTAGACATGGAACCCTCACCATTAGAAATTCCAAACTTCTTATTGCCTATTCTTAGAAAACTAGATCTGGAACCCTCACCACTAGAAATTTCAAACTCTTCTCTACTCAACTTGAAGTTCCACATATTGGTCGACAAGGAACCCTCATCATTAGAAATTCCACACTCATCTTTACTCAACTTGAAGTTCTATATATTGGCCCTAACCTCTAGCACTTAGAAGGTGGGGTCACTATGGGGGAACTCAAGATGAGCTACCCTTAGGACTGCTGGACCTTAGGGTACCCTTGGTGATGTTCTAGGGTTTAAGGTACATACTTGCACTCACAATCACTCACAATCCTAAATTTAAACTTCTAGCCTTTGGTCCCTTGATAATTTTGGGAGACTCTTGTAGGTGGTCCCCTAAACCCACCAGCCCTAGGCTAAGGTTTAGCTAAGACTACTACATAGAGGACCCAAAATGGGATTTCCATTGGTCCATGGCTTATTGATGGTGGTTGGCACTCCAACTCTACTAAGATACCCAACTCGCTAAACTCCCTCAAATTACCTATATACCCTTGGGACCCCAAATTTGGCCAAAATTCCCAAATTTACCCAAAATACCCAAATTGGTTCAAAAATTATTTCAAAACCTTTCAAAATACTCAAACTACACAAAATCACCAAATTTTCCAAATTACCGAAAGTGCCCCCTCTTTACCCCAAAATTCCAAAAATTCTAAAAAATCCTAAAAATTCCCAAAACCTCCCAAATATTTCCAATTTCATTTCTTTCAACTATCACATGACCCAAGTTGGCCAATTTGACCATCTTTGACCAAAACCCGCAAATTGTCCTTTAAAGGCCAATATTTTTCCCAAATTACCCCAAATGTTTATCCAATTGGTATCAATTTACCCCAATTTCAATTAAAAACTAAAATTCAACCTTGATATTACCAATATAGACCAAATACAAGATCAATTGGTCCATGATTTGAACTCAATTTTGAGCTAAACAAAAAACCCAATTTTGGCCCTATGACTTGGTTCCACCAAATTGAACCCATAGTCCACTCAATTGGCCACAATTTTTGTTGAAAAACCTTCATAACACCAGCATACATCAAACTTGACCTTAAATTGGCCTTGGTGAGGCCTCAATTTCATTGGATTTCAACCTAAGTCTAAAAAGCCCCAAATTTACCCCAAATTGACCATGTCTCAAAATCTCACCAAATTGAGGGCCTTGCCCCAGAATTTCTACTCTATCTCTTCATGAAAAATCCTTAAAACATCTCTCTTGATCATGTGGACTATTTGATTTGCACTTAGCTCAAGGGTAGCCCAACCTAGACCCATGTCTAACCCAACATGCCCAAATTGGCCAAATTTCAAAATTCCTTCAAATATACCCTCCAATTAAACTCAAAATCACTTCAACCCTTCACCAAAAATCTTCACTATAATCATCTACACAACTTTGATCAATTAATTGGACCAATTGACATGGATAGCCTAGTCTAAACCCATGTTTTGATCATTTGGACCCACATTGGACCCGTGACCCAATGTGACCAACTTGGATCAAAAGTGATCATATTAGCTCCACCTCAGCCAAACCTAGTACCCCTAAGACTGACCCAAACCCACCTATTCCAACCAAATTGAGTTATGGACCAAGGGATCCTCAAATTGGGGGATCTCCTTCTTTTTTTGGCCAAAGCATATATTGCCTTGTCCAAGACTTTCTCTAAGTCCATGGAATCATCTTAATGGCCTTGCTCACTGGCTCACCTGCATCACCTGAACTCAGGCCCAGCTCCCCTATCCTTGGTGGCAGGCCTACTCACCAGAAAACACTAGGCCAAGAGCACCCAACTTGATTTAAAATCAAATTAAACCTTATTGAAGTGTCCCACCACCATTGGTCACTTGAGATCTTCCTCTCCTCACAAAGACAACTAATCTTAACCCTTAACTTTCCCTGAGAGTGGCCATGACCATGGCTACTTGAACAATCATCCCCCACAACCAAGAGGAGAGCTAAAAGTAACCTTAGCAAAAACCTGACCATTTCGTTCCAAATCATTCTTCCAGCATTCGTAACCTTAGCTCTACCAATTTCCAACTCTAACCCCCTCTCTGTGAGCTCAATTTCAGAGCTCATTTTCAAGCACAAAAATAAGGCCCTCTCCTGAAACTCAATCAATCTCCAAATTGATTGCTCCCTGAGCTTCCCCAAATTAAAATAGGAAGTTTTCCCATAAAATACCCATCCCACAGTTACTCTAACCTAGCTCTAGACCAAAGCCGCTTCAGTCATTGGAGAAGCTTTGAATCTAACCCAAGATATGATCAAATTGGTGCATCTAGGAGGCTCACCAGACACCACTGAACCTTCCAAAAGTATCCAATTGAGGCTAAACCTCTTTGATAGAGGTATAAACCATTTTCCCCGAAATTCAAGCTAGGTTTGGGACATTGTGAAGCAAACTTATAATTCATGCTTGATCAACTGTATAGATGTCCTCGTATAGGTTAGATGAATGTTTAGAAAAAAATTTCATGTAATTTCATTGAGAATCTAAGAAGAAATTAGGGTTAGAAAACTTACGGTTATGGGTTTAAACCAGACAGGGATGAAGACCACAGACCGTCAGATCCCGCGTGTACTGAATGAGCGGCTCTGATGCGGTTGGATGGCACTACGATTCGTGAATGCGCCATCAAACCAAATAGCGCCAGCCAATCAGAGAAGGATGCACGGACCGCTTCGAACCCGTCGCATGATGACTCATTTAACTGCAAAATTAAGGCATTTTCTCATTAAATTAAATCAATGAACTTCAAAACTTCATATCTTAGTGTAGAAAAGTCATAAAAATAAAATAAAAATACCCTCTTGCTTAGTGAATAGAGGAAAACAATGTGGAAATAATTTGGAGTCCATTTGATGCATATTTTATTTTTAATTAATTAAACACTGATTTGAATGTTTTGATTCTCCATGCATATAAAAATATTACCATGGCCTAAAATTTTAGCATGTTGTTACCTCTATCTTAGGGAACATCCTCTGATTTATCCAAAGTAAGAGGAAGTCCCTAGACAGAGAATCATATTTTTCAAGTTTAGGAGCATTATTTACTAAAAATAATCATGGAAATTAGCATGTTGCTTAGAAAAATTTAAGAAAATTTTGGAAGGTTTATGATGACTAGAGAGCATTTACGAAAATTTCTCATGAGCCAAGTCAGTCAAAAGACACCTAATCTTTATAAACCCTAAATCACTAAAATAATTAATTTTGAAAAATGAAAACAACAAAATGACTTGATTTTTAATCTCCATGATTGTTTAGGATCTAGAGAACTCACCATAAAAATATCAAAGTACTTTGAGTTCATTTGGTAACTTAAGTTGATTTTTAAGGATAAATAACATTTTTGAAACTTAAATGATTTTTAAAAATCAAAATGTAACTCATAAATTTATAAAAAGTGATTTTTTTAGTTCTCTATCATCAGGGGTATTTTCTAAAAAAAATGGTATTTAAAATAAAAACTTCATTTTTAATCTATTTTAAATATTTAAATCATTAAAAATCCATAAAAAAAAACAGTAAAATTCATGGAAATGTTTTAAATTGCTTCCTAAGCACTTAGAATTAATTAGAATATTTTTTTCCTAATTTTTTAAATAAAGATGCTGAATTTCAGAGCTTAAAAATAATTTTTAAAGGCTAAAATGGGTTTTCACTAAGAATAATTCCAATAAATCAAAATAAATTCAGAAAATATAAAATTTTCTCCTCTAAGTTCTCTGGCCTCGGAAGGATTTTTAAAAAATATAAAACTTAATGTTCCCCATTTAAAATATTTTATATTTAATAAATATCCCAGAAGTTAAAATAATTCTTAAAATTCAAATAAAATTCAACAAATCATAAAATTTGGTCCAAAGTCTTCTGTTATCTAAATCTAGCTCCAGTAACGATTTCAAGAGATTAGAATTTACCTTGGTCAAGTTAGAAATTTTCTTTGAAAAATCCTATTTTTTGCATGAAAATTATTTTATTAATTAAATTAAATTTTGAAAAATCACATTTTCTTCTCTGATGTCTTAATTGACCCATGAATGAGGTAGGATAAAAATCTCAAAGTCATTTGAATTGAATTTGACAAATTATGAAGTGTTAAGAGCCTTTTGGGCAAATGCGTAATTTTAGAAATTTTGCCTTAATTAACATTTAGGCTTAATTTAAGGAGGGAAATGGGCAACCTATGATCTTAATTTGATGTTTGAAAGACAAGGGGTTAATTGGTAGAAACCAAATTCACTTTCTTAATTGAAAAAGATAAGTTAATAAATCTCTAAATTATTAAAATTTGGAAGTTTATTAAAATAAAATGAACCTAGGACTTAGGGGTATGATTTTTGGAGTCAATAATTAATCAATTTAATACTACTATTTTGTTTTTCAAATAAAATTCAAATCATGAATTATGACCACCTAAAGCTTAATCTTTTCAAAACTAATTAAGACACTCACCTAGGTCTTAAGGGCTTAGTAGTGACTTAGGCTAAATCAAGTTTCATTTAAATAAGGATTAGAAAAGTAAACATCATTTAAAATTAAAACATCTTTCAAACACTACAAGCCCAGTTAGGACCAAAATTTGGTTAAGTGTTCTAATAACACTAAGTTGCCTCTTTAAGGGTCTTCACCATAATTTTCAAAATTAAATTACAAATGATAACTAACTTAATCTTTGGGATAATTAATACATCTATGTTCATTGAGCATTAGGGTGTTTATAGGATGAATTATTAAGCAACATAATCAGTTTAAATGAGCTCGAGATTTTTCACCAGGCAGCGAGAGAGTAGCACAAACGTGCCTCTTTCTCTAGATCAGTTGGATACCTTCGAGATCTACTAAGCTTAAAATGTTTTGCTTGACAGACATCATCCTTAATCAAATTAATAAGGACCAAGATATGACCTAGGGTTTGGTAGGTCGTCAAAATTTTACTTCCCTGTTTCATATAAACTGCCTTAATATGCCTTTTGAATCTCAACTCGTGGAACGAGAAGACTCGTCAGGTACGCTTTTACGGTTTTTAGCGTTGTCTTTCTTGTACTTTCATACTGTACTTTTATACCTCCAAATTTGCATGCTAAACAATGATGCCACCCTGCATGAAAACTAAAACTATCAGGATAGCTAGAAAACCAAAACCAAAACCAAAACTAAAACTAAAATCAACCAAGATAAAATTCACCCCCACAACATTCAAAATATAAAACAACTCAAAATTTAATCACAAACATCGCACAAAACTACAACTTCAACTAAATTAAGATGTCTCTATCGGATGATTGGGAATTCCTTGGAGGAAGTAACTTTTGGTTGCTAACGAGGCTTCCCATGGTCTGAATGAAATTATGGAACTCATTAAGTTGAATTTAGTAAATTAATTTGGACTAAGTGAATCCAATAGAAAATAGTGGTGGCGGAACAAGAGAATCGTAGGATCCTAACCGGTGTCGCTCTAATCAACTTTAATATGCCCCCATAAAATTTAAAGAATGTAGGATCCTAACCTGTGTCGCTCTAATCAACTTTAACATGCCCCCATAAAATTTAAAGAACTACGACCATAGGGCAACCTGGTTTGACATCATAACTTGACACACTAGGAACCTCAAACTCATTGCGGCAAGGAGCTTGGAGCTAGCATTCTGGGTAGCATGGCCATCTTCAACAACAAAACCTCTCTTCCCTAGCTAAACCAATCTTCCTTCCATAAACTTAAACAACAAAGCGATAGAACTTTGAGGTTGCTTGCTTATGCAACGTAAATCCTCATCTTATCTTTAAGCCTTTTGTATAGCCCTGCTATACAATATAAGCACTAACTCCTCCTAGGATTATGAGGTTATCGTTTGTCACGACCTAAACCATCACATCTTCCAGGCTATTTGTGTGATCGTATCATGTGAATGTAAGCCCTAACTAATAAAATTGGCAGGATGAAATACTTAAATAATCCTCCTCAAAACTGAAGCCAAACATTAGGATTGCTTTGGAAGTCACTGAGGTTCTCTTATGGATTCATGATATCTCCTAGTTCTTCCTCCTTTAGACTCTACAACAAAATGTTTTAAATTTGAACCAATCCCCTTTCACACCTCTTTGTCTGATCTCATTGAAAAGTCCTACCCTCCGAAACTCCTTGAGGATAATATTTCCTGATTTTTATCGAGAGTTTTCTTAAATAACTTTGGTCATTTAAGATGTAATTAACTATAGGGGCTTGTCGTTATAGGAAGCTTTTCTCGAACCCAGCTTAATATAAAACCTAATTAATTTTTTATATTAAATAGAGGTACTTATCGGCAAATAAAATGGTTACACTGACCAAATAGATGTCATATATTCCTTAGTTTATTTGATCGAGCCTTATCCTTAAGTTTATTGTTTATCCTTCAGGATAGATATAGGATTTAAGGTAAAAAGCTCTCTCATTTAAACAATGAAAAATATGGGGTCAGTTTGATTTCATATTTTTCTAAAACTATATATATATATATATATATATATATATGTAAATTAAAACATCCTTTCAAAGCGGGCGACGGGATTTTGATTCCGGTAACCGACAGCTTCTTACGGGTAACTCCTCCAACCAAAAATAGTGCCGACAAGCATGTGTGTGTTAGTGTTTAAGTCTTGTGTTTAGTGTTTGTGTCACTTATGTGTTTAATTGAAAAATGTGTGTTAAGTATTTTGTACTTAGGAAGATTTTCTCATCCAAGACTTTTGGAGAGAGAACTAAGTGATAAATGTGTTTGTACTTGTTTGTGAATTAATATAAGTTTATTTTTGCGAAAATTTTTTGTTATTTTTAGCCTCAAATCGAATTAATTATTATGAAGAATTTTGAGAGAGAAGGGAGTTATAGGAAGTAAAAATAGTCATTTAAGTGAATGAGACCATTTAGTGGGTGGTTTTCTTAGGCTAATAGTAAATTTTACTTAAAAGGAAAAAATTTGAAATTTATGCACTGGCGCCTACGCGCAACATCTCACACTTAATTGCGAGCTAACCCGAGAGGTAGGCACCTAAGTGCCACTTACCCGCGTTTAAGCGCCGGTTCACGAAAACCGGTTCGTGAACGATTAATTATGAATTTTAAGTCCGAAAACACCATTTTTAACACCTCATATCTTCTTCCCCAACTCAAAGTCATGATTTTGAGGGCTAGGGCAAGCGAAATTTGAAGATTTCTTAGTAGAATTGAGTGAGATTTGCTAGATCGAAGTTCCTTAAGGTAATAGCTTTACTTTTATGCAAAAAACTTGGACTTTCACCATATAATTTAAGCACATTTGAGAGATTTCAAAAGTATACTATTCATGGTGAAAAGTGAAGAAAAATCTATGGAAATTTCTTGGAAAGTTTAGTTAGTGCTTTTCAAAGTTTAGTTTAATGATTTAAACTTGATTTTTAAAGTTATTTTTGGAATTTATCAAATTTGTAGAATGGCAAAAGAATGAAAAGGAGTAGAGGAAAGAGTCCATTCGATTCAAGCAAATTTGTCAGTTCAAAAGCTCAGGATCGATATATTGACGCTCTATAATCACAAAAATTTATTCAGGAGCAATGTTTCAAAAGTCGAGGTGGAGAGGTAGAAGACCTGATAGCCCACCGACAGTGAGAAAAATTATGTTATTTCTCTGCCATCACAGTGATTTCTGTTGTGTGGGAGTTTTATGCAAATCTCCTAGAGGCTGAAGACGATCGAGTTATGGTTCGAGGGAACTTAATACCTTTTACTCTAAAGGTAATCAACTTGTCTTACAATTTACTACCGGTGACTTTATGTTTTTATGCAAATTATAGTCCTAGTGAAGCGGAGTTAGACGAGATTATTTCTTATTTAAAAATTGGGAGAGGACTTTGAAAGATTACCAATGAGAGGAGAGTAAATTTCCCAACTTCAAAGTTATCTGCACCTTCAAAGGCCTGACACCATTTCATTTCTGTTCATCTGCTTCCGACCAATCATCTTAGTGAAGTGACCAGAGAGAGCAACGTTGAATTATTGTACTCAGGAGGGAAGAACCATCAACATAGGGGCTTTAATCTATCACACTCTCATCAGTTCAGTTGTTATTTCTACTACTGTAGGTATGGGATCTGCTTCCTTGATATTTTCATTATGCGAGCAGGCTGGAATGAAGTATGATACTTGGGAGGAAGTTCTGTTAACTCTAAAGCCCTTTATGATGGTGAGTGTAAAGACTTATTTTGAGTATTCAATTTTTGGCTAGAGAAAAGGATTTTATAAAAGTTATGGATTAGAGTGTCTGTTGCATCTACCTCTGCTACATCTTCATCACGACCATCTACTTCTCGTTCTTCTACATCTAGAGGGGATACTAAGACTCAGGATGAGTTATTGCAGAAGTTGATGGACAATATCAATTTTACCACTGATAAGGTACAAAATTTAGAGTGTTTTACAGATCATACTAATAGTTATAATAGAAGGAAGAGTGATTTTGAAGAGAAATTCCACTCATCTTTTGAAAGCTTAATTAGAGGTGAACCAAGAGTGCAATTTCCTCCATATCCTCGATACTCTGTTTATGAGCATGTAGAAAAATGGTATACCGGTGATTCTGAAGATGAAGAGTAGAGCTGAGAGATTCATTTTATGATTGTAATATGATGTGAGCTATGCGGTCTGAGCTTGCTACATTTGTATCTGTTCGTTGTTTTGGACTATGTTGTGTTTTGGACGTTTATGTTTTATTATTATGATATTTATTGTAGTTAATATTTTATTTTTAAATTTTAGGGTAGTAGTTGTTGTTTTGTGTTTAGTTCTGTGATTTAGTTAGTTTAGAACTTAATTTAATTTCATATCTATTATAAAGTAAAAAATCTTGCTAGCTTAGATCTTAAAGTTGAAATTCCGAAACTCCTGCTCTGCATTTTTCTTTTATCATGCTAGTGTGTTGTTTGCTTTTATACCCACTGTTTAGAAGTCTATTGAATCTCTACAAGTTAAACTAAAATAAAATTTAGAAAATTTGATCAAAAATTGATTTTACTCCTGTCTTTAGTTTTATACTTGTATAATTAGGATCTTAAAATTCCTCTTAGCATGTTATTTTTAAATTTTCATTCATGCTTATATATATCTAATGCTAAACTGTCTAATCTGTTAAAAATTTAAGTTTGTGGGGATGGAAAATATTTTCAAAACTGGAATTTTATTTGTTCTCAAATGTACTACAAGTGAATTTAATTTAAAAGAAAAATTGATTATGTATATGAAGTTATATGAGGGAAGTAAAATTTGATTTTAGAAATAAGTAAGAAAATTTAGTTAAAGTTTTAAGTAATGAAGAAAAACTTTAATTTAAAAATTTTTAGCATAGAAATGATTAATATAAGTGACTATCTTTAGTAAGAAAAATTGTATTTTTGAAAAATTTAGATAATTTAGACTTTTATTTTTAATACTTAAATTTCTTTCATTAAAATAATTTTCAAAACTATTATTACATCTATAAGTAAAAGTATTATATCAAGACTTTACTTTAGGAAAGGAGAAGTGGATCTAGATATAGTAATCCTTGCTTAAAAAAGAAAAAGAAAAAAAAAGAAGAAAAAAATGAAAAAGAAAGAGAAAGGTAAAAGAAAAGAAAAGAGAAAGAAAAAGAAAAGAAAAGAAATGTAAGGGAGGAGAAGCTTGAGGATTAGTGCCTAATAAAAAATGGTTTTACATTTGATCTTTTTAAAGTATAAGACTTAATAAAATATTAAGCTTATAAACATAATATAGTAAGTGAAATTATTTTTAATAAAAATTTTTAAGTAGAGAAAATAAAAGAGCTAAAATCTAAATTTAAAGAACATACAATATTTTTGAATTAGATAGAAACTCATATTTTCATAGTTCTTAACATTAAAAATTTTCAAACTTTAAGTTGGTCTCGTTTACTAATTATTTTTTCTAAATTGGACTACTATATTTCTAAACCTAAATTTTAGTAACTCCTAAAGAAACTCATATACATATCATACATATTTGNTTAGATATCATACATATTTGGCTTTTAAAGATTGAAGTGTCACTTGAGGACAAGTAACATTTTAAGAGGGGATTTTGATACACTTAAAATATATAGTGTTTTTAGACACATTTTTATACCTATTTTTGAGATATTGCGCTTTAGTGGAAGATATTTTTGTGTTTTTCTTGTAGGTACAAGTAAAAATGGAAAAAAATTCTTAAAGGAGTGAAACAAGATAAAATTTGGAGCAAAAATGAGAAAAATTGTGCATAAAAGTTTTGGCTTCTAAGCACCATATCCGGCGCTTAAGCGACGGTTAAATAGAGAAGTCCGCACCTAAGCGTTGAGACCCGCGCCAAAGCTCCAGTGGTAGTTATTAGACGAGTAAAATCAGTTTTCACAAATTTCAAAGAAGTTTTTGAGGCACCCATCGGCTTAATAGGTGGTTGTAACCACCATGGACAAAAATTATCATGAAAGGATGCATCTCTTGAGCAAATACATCGAATCAAGTCACATTTTGAAGAGATCCCAAGGCACCTCTTGGAAAACTATAAAAGAAAGAAGAGAGGACTTAGAAAAGAGTCTTAAAAATATTGACAAGTTTTGAAAGTTCTTTTCTGGGGAGTTAGTTTGGAGAGATTTTCAGGAACCACTTTTTATTTACTTTATCCTTTTTGCTATTTTGTTTTGAGTGATTGTAAAAGATAAGAGATTCAAAGAAACTTGAAGAGTTTTGTGGAGGACTTGAGATAAGTTTTTATCTTTTTGTTTTAGACTACTTTTGGTTTTAATTGAGACTTGTTGTTGGTTTGACAATGATTTCTTCTTTTAAACTAAAGTGTGGTTTTATTTTCTCCATGGATTCTAAGTAGTTTTCTTTATCTTTCTTCTTAAAATAATAAGTAATTAAGTTTTAGATGGAAGTCGTTGAGAGTAATGATCTTTAATGTTGGAAGAAGTTGTGATGATTTAAATCAATGCACTTCATTTACTTCTTGATCTAACCAATCCTGATGTTAAAATTTATTGTGAGAACATGCAAGAACCGGGCTGGTATTGTCTCAGTCAACCATTGGAAAGAATCAGATGAGATGGTATGAATGAGATTGTAGTTCATATGATTGAGTGCAAATAATTAGGGAAATATTTTTTGATGGGTGTAGAGTTAGAGGACTTTAAAGTGATAGGTTAAAGCCCTCAACTTGGTTTATTGTTTTAGGTTTTCATAAGAGAATGTTAGCCCCTAGGTGGAGGGAATAGAGGGAACTATAGAGTGAGAGCTAGTATCTTCCCTACCTAGCCGATCTTCAGAACTATTCAAACTTTAAATTAGCCAATGTTCTTTATAGCATCTCTAATGGTATCTTCCCTACCTATCTGGTCTTTAGAACTATTCAAACTTTAAATTAGCCAATGTTCTTTATAGCATCTCTAGTAAGGTCGGTCTTCAAAACTATTCAAACTTTAAATTAGCCAATATTCTTTATAGCATCTCTAGTAAGGGCCTAGCCTGTCTTCAGAACTATTCAAACTTTAAATTAGCCAATGTTCTTTATATCATCTCTAGTAAGGGTTCTGCCTAGCCGATCTTCAGAACTATTCAAACTTTAAATTAGCCAATGTTCTTTATAGCAACTCTAGTAAGGGTAAAGAATGTTTTTTATTTGGCACAACACAATTTGCATACTTTCACAACAGAATTCCTATACTTATTACTGATTCACTATAGATTAACCAATGTTCTTTATAGCATCTCTAGTAAGGGTAAAGAATATTATTGCTCCTATTTGGCCATTTAGCATACTTCCATAACAAATTTTTATATTTATCATTGATTCATGGTAAGGAAGATATTAATTTGCATACTTCAACAATAGAATTCCTATACTTAGTATTGATTCATGATAAGAAGAAAGATATTTTCATATTAAGTACTTTGCTTCTACAAAAACTTTAGTTATCTTTTTACTGTTTCGTTAAAATATCAAAAATACCAAAAATATTTTAATTTTAAATTCCTACAAAAATCATTTTTAGTTTAATTAATTATCTTTTTAAAATTAGAAAAACTTTCTAAAAAGTGCATATTGTATAATCTTCCTTGTGGGTTTGATATTCAAGTCTTAAACAAAATGTCCTATATTACTTGATAACGATACGTATACTTGCATAGTATCCTAATATAAATAAATATAATCTAAAAAATTAAATTCTTATTTTTCTTCAGAATCAAGTTTTTGGTTTTGTTGCAAAATAACAAAATATAAGTGAAAAATACCTTCAGAACTATTGTTATACTGTGCATAAGCATTAAGACATCCGTGTATCAGATTACATTGCATATTTATTATTATATTTGTCATGTGCATTTTGTAATATTAAAATATAAGTGAAAAATTAACATACTAAATATATACGCATCAAGTTTTTGGCGCCGTTGTTGGGGAAGTAACGGAAATTAGTAGTAGTAAGTTATTTTTTAATTTATAGTAATTTTATTTGAAGAAAACTAAATAAAAAAAGACTGTTTTAGTTTAGTTTGAACATTTTCTTATTTAAGTGTGTTTGCTTATTTTAAATGAATTATTTTGTTTGTTTATGCGTAGTGTAAGATCTGAAAGTTTAGTACCTTATGATTCTGAATTAGAAAGAACTATTAAAAAAATTTGATAACAATAAAAAGAGATAAATCATATTAGCAAAATGGCTTGCATTTTAAGTAATGTTTGAAATGAAAATGAACATCATCTGAGACTTTTAAGAGATTATGCTAGTTCTACAGCAGATGAAATTCATTTAAGTATACAAAACTCTATTGTAGCTACTAACTAATTCATTTGAGCCTGAACCTGTTATTATATAGATGATTCAAAATAATCAGTTTGGGGGAACACCAACTCAAGATCCTAATTTACACCTTGCTAGTTTTCTAGAATTATGTGCTACATTTAAATATGATGGAGTGTCAAATGATGTCGTCAGACTTAGACTTTTTCTTTTTTCACTAAGCGATAGAGCTAAGATGTGGTTAAACTTATGTAAGCAGCGGGATCTATTAGAACTTGGAGAGATTTGTCACAAAAATTCTTATGTAAATATTTTCCATCTTCAAAACTTCTAAGCTTAGGAATGATATTACATCTTTTTGTTAGTTTGAAGGGGAATCAATTTATGAATCCTGGGAAAGATCTAAAAATCTCTTTAGAAAGTGTCCACACCATGGATTATTAGATTGGTTAGTAATACTAACTTTTTAAAATTAGTTAGTTGGATCTCTTAGATATATAATTGACGTTGCTATTGCTGGATCATTAATGTTAAAAACATTTGACGAAGTATATTCATTAATTGAAGAGATGACTACTAATAAATTTCAATGTCTTTCTGAAAGGTTAAATAAGAAATGAGTAGCTAGTATTCATGATTCTGATGTAATATCTTTATTAGCTGCACAAATAGCTACTATATAAAAAAAAGATATATCAATATGGAATGAATTATTCTCAGACATCATCTATGCTTGAAGAAAATTCATTGAGACAAATGATAGAATCTCAATCTTCTTATGAGACCTTAAATGCAATAAATAATCGTTCTAATAATCCTTATGCCAATTATCATAATCCCGGTTGGAAGAATCATCAAAATTTTAGTTGGAGTAACAATAATTCTAATGTTACAAATCCGCAATGGGGAGATATGACAGCGAACCCATTGGGAAACTCCAACATTCAAAGAAATCCCAATTATAAACCTTATTACCATCTAGGATTTAATAATTTGCAAAGTAAAGAGAAAAATTTATCAATGGAAGAATTCATATTGCAAATGGGGAGTCAATTAAAAAATCAAGGAGCAGCAATTAGAAACATGGAAAATCAATTGGGATGTATTGCTACCGCACTTAGCAATAGACCTCCAGGAACATTGCCAAGTAATGTTGAAGTAAATTCTAAAGATCAGAGAAAAGAACAAAATAAAGCTATTCAACTGAGAAGTGGATGAGAATTAGAAAATAGAGCTCAAAAAGAAGTTGAACTTGAAAAAGACGAGGTGGAAAATAAAAAATTAAATGACGATTTTTATTTTGAGTCAGAATGTCCGATTAAACCAATAAAAATCACAGTAGAAAGACCACCACTTCCATTTCCTCAAATATTGAAGCAGAAAAATAGAGAAAATCAATTTTTAAAATTTTTTAAAATATTGAAAAATTAACGTAAACATTCCATGTTTTGAAGCTTTGGAACAAATGTCAAGCTATGTAAAGTTTATGAAGGTTATATTTAATAAGAAAAGGAAGTTTGTAGATAATGAGACTATTACACTCAATAAAGAGTGTAGAGCTATAATTCAGAAAAAGCTTCTTGAAATACTTGAAGATTCTGGAACTTTTACAATTCCTTGAACTGTTGGCGAATGGTTTTATAGAATAGTTCTATGTGATTTAGGAGACAGTATTAATCTTATGCTATTATCAATTTTTAGAAGGTTGTGCTTAGGAGATATTTCAACCACAACTATAACTCTTCAGTTAGCTGATCGTTTGATTACCTATCCTAAAAAAGTTATAGAAGATGTTTTGGTAAAAGTTGATAAATTTATCTTTTTTGTGGACTTTATTGTATTAGATATGGAGGAAGATAAGGAAATTTTGATTATTTTAGTAAGACCATTCCTTGCCATTGAAATACCTTTGATAGATGTGCAGAAAGAAGAACTAACTATGAGATTTAGTGATCAAGAGGTTACATTTAGTATTGCAAAATCAATGAGATACCCTGCAAAAGAGCAAGAGATTGAAAACTTCAGAATGAATATTAATGAATATTTAAGCTAAGAATATTTTAAAAAGACATTTGAAAGCAAATTTGGAAAGGAATATATGAAATTTTAAGATGAGGATAAAATTCAAAATGAATTTCCGGAAGTGAGTAAAAAAGATTTGGATTATGTTCAGGAAAAATTTGAGATACTAGATCTTGCAAAAAGTAACAAGAATTTGATTTCAACTATTGAGAAACCTCCTGAACTTGAACTTAAAACATTTCCAACACATTTAAAGTATGCATTCTTAGGATATTTATCTGCATTACTTGTTATAGTATCCTCAGAATTAACTAATGAGCAATAACAACAGTTGAAACGTTGAAAAGTTATAAGAAAGTCTTTGGATGGACATTAACTGATATTAAAAGAACCAGTCCTTCAATTTGTATGCATAGAATTTATTAGAAGATCAACATGAACGAACCAAGAGCTGATCCCAAAGGAGATTAATTCCAATGATGAAAGAAGCTGTTAAGAAAGAAGTTTAAAAATGATTAGGTGCTGGAATAATATATTCTATTTCAAACAGTGCTTAAGTAAGTCTAATTCACTATGTTCCAAAGAAAGGAGGTTTGACTGTAGTGACGAATGAGCATAATGAATTAATATCAACAAGATAAGTCATTAGTTGGCGAATCTACATAGATTATAGAAAATTAAATCTTGCTACCAAGAATGATCATTTTACTTTACCCTTTTTGGACAGATGTTGGATAGGCTGGCTAGGCACAAGTATTTTTGTTTTCTAGATGGATATATCGGTTATCATCAAATACCAGTTTCTTCAGAGGATCAAGAGAAAACAACATTTACTAATCGTTATGGAATTTTTACTTTTCGGCAAATACCCTTTGGATTATGTAATGCACCTGCAACATTTCAAAGATGTATGATGTCAATTTTTAGCGACTTGAATGAAAAAGGGATTGAAGTCTTTATGGATGATTTTTCTATATTTGGAACTTCATTGGAAATATGTCTAAATCATTTAGAGAAAATTCTAAAACGTTGTGAATAGACTAATCTCGCACTAAATTGGGAGAAATGTCAATTTATGGTTGTAGGAGAAATTGTGCTTGAGCATAAAATTTCAAAAATTGACATGGAAATAGATCATGCAAAAATTCAAGTTATATCAAACCTCCCTCAACCTACTACTGTAAGAGTAGTTAGGAGTTTTTAGGACATGCTCAATTTTACAGACGATATATTAAAGAATTGTCAAAAATTACTAAATCTTTATGTCAACTTCTGGAAAAAGATAAAAAATTTGACTTCAACCAAGATTGCCTTAAGGCCTTTAAAACTTTAAAGGAGAAATTGATCACTACTCCTATAATTATTTCACCTGATTGGGAGAAACCTTTTAAATTAATGTATGATGCTAGTCATTATGAAATTGGAGGTGTTATAGGGTAGAGATATGATAAGATTTTTAATGTTATATAATATGCTAGTAAGACTCTTAATGATGATCAGATTAACTACACCATCATTGAAAAAGAGTTATTAGCTATTGTGTATGCTTTTGATAAGCTTAGATCAAATCTGGTTGGAGTTAGTTGTATTGTGCATACTGACCATTCGGCTATTAAATATTTAATGAAAAAGAAGGATGTGAAACCAAGATTACTTGGATGGGTATTTCTGATGTAAGAGTTTGATTTTGTAATAGTCGATAGGAAAGAGAATGATAATAATATTGTTGATCATCTATCTATGTTAGAACTAAAAGAAATACTCAATTTGGAAAAAGAAATTAATGAAACATTTCCTGATGAACAACTTTATACTATAAAAGGATGGGAAATACCTTGGTATGATGATATTGTAAATTATATTGTTAGTCGTATTTTATCATATGGGTTAACAAAACACTAGAAAAAAAATTCATTTGTGATGCAAAGTCTTATTTTTGGGATGACTCTTACTTATATAAATAATGCAAAGATTTAGTAATGAGACGATGTGTGTCTTACAAAGAAATTCAAGAAATTATTCAAAAAATGTCATTATTCCGAATTTGGAGGTCATTTTGAGAATGAAAGAATTGTTCATAAAATCTTACAATCTGGATTTTATTAGCCTACTCTATTTAGAGATGTTAACATACACTTTAGGACTACTAAGATTATTGATACTTCTTTATCTTCTCCCATTACTAAAATAATGAAATCTACAGGGAAGATAAATTTATACACTTGAACCATCACAACTTCTATAACCACCTTAGGATAGTGATTACTCAATCAACTAATTGAAGGCTTATGGTAGTGGAAGTAAATTCTCCTAAGCACAACCTTCTGAATATTGAAAATGGCATGAAATTATTGTTATCTCCTAAATCACATTAGGCATTTCCATTAAATATTATTTCTATTGTACAAGGAATATAAAAGCTACCTAGATGTTTAAGTTTTTTAGGAAGCTTTTTCTTAATTATTGCAATGCATTCAACACTAAGTGTAACAGTCTCAAGTTCAATAAACTCCCTTCTCTTATTTAAAATATCTTTTAATATAACATAGCTTGACATTTGCTTCAGTTTTTCAACAAAAGGAAAGTTGATTGTTGGCTTCTAAAAACTCAGAAAATTATTGATCCAGCTTATGTTGTCTGAGTCTCTGAGGAAATGACGGTGGTGGTCTTTGTGAATTCATCTTAGTTTGAGAGACAAGGTTTTTCGATATTCTCATGAAATTTTTCTTAATGTTTTTCAATATTCTTTGATTCCCTGTCAACTTCATTATCTTTTTGCACTAGTATCCAATTCTCTACCACTTTTTAACTTGATCGCTTTTACTTCCTCTTTCCTTTTATCTTTAGGATCTATTTCAGTGTTACTAGGAAGTGTTCCTTGGGGCATATTACTAAGTGATTTAGCAATTTGTTCCAATTGATTTCAATATTTCTAATTAGAACACTCTAAATTCGTAATGAATTCCCCATCTAAAACACCACTAAATCTATAAACAACCTCTTCTACTTAATTTTTTGTTTATTGGTAAAGATAGGTGGGTAAGAAGGTCTATAGTTCGTGTTATCCTATTCATTCTAGTTTCCTAATGGGTTCTCTTGATTGTTCCCCCATTGTTGATTTCCACCACTATCATTTTTGTTAAAGTTAGGGTGATTTTTCCAACCTGGGTTATAATAGTTAAAATATGGGTTATTGGGTCTAATATTCCTTGCTTTTAAAGTCTCATAAGAAGGTGATTGAGAATCCATCATTTGTCCCAATGAGTTTTCCTCACTCATATGAGTTGTTTGAAATACGTTGATTCTGATTTAGTCAAACTTCCTAATTATTATAGCAACTTTAGATGCCAAAATAGAAATCACATCAGTATCTTGAGAATTGGTTGCTTTATTAAGATTAACCCTTTTAGAGGGCCATCAAAAGTTGTTAGTAGCCATCTCTTCTATTAATTCATATGATTCATCAAATGGATTTGAAATTAATGAACCTCCTAAAAAACGTTAATAATAGATCTAAGGGATCCTACAAACCCATTATAAATGTTTGAATAATCAACAAGTCTCACAAATTGTGATGTAAGGACTTTTTTATACGATTCCCAAGCTTTACACATTTACTCACCTTCATAATAATTAAATGAAGTAATATCGTTTCTAATCTTAGTAGTTTTTGGAGGAAAATACTTTTCTAGAAATTTCTACGCTAAATCTCCTTAACTCTTGATAGATCCAGGTGCTAAGGAGTTTAACCAAATCTTTACGTTATCCATTAAGGAAGTGGGAAAAATTTTAAGTCAAATTGCATCATTTGATATGATGTCATACTTAAATTTACCACATATTTCTAGAAAACTAAAAAGTTCTAAGTCTAGATCCTCAGATGGAGTTCCCCAAAACTGATTGTTTTGTACCATTTGAATTATGGTGGGTTTTAGTTCAAATGAGTTAGCCACTACAGAAAGGGTTCATGTGCTCAAGTGAATTTTAAATGTTGTAGAAGTGGCACAGTCCCTTAAAGGTCTTTGTACGTGATGATATTAAATTTCAACAAATTGATTATCAATGTTATTAAGTGATGTACTTTCCATTTCTTGTAAATTGTGAAGTTCTTTTTGTTTTCAATTTTTTTCTTATTATTCATTCTAACTCAGAATAGTAAGTTACTAACCTTCAGATCATGAACTACACAAAAAAAACAAAATTTTAAAAAATAAATTTAACAAAACATTGAAAAATACTTTATGCACCCGAAAAAGCACTTATATATGTAAACAACACTATTATTTTCCTAAAATAAGTTAACAGTTCAAATAAAATTTCTAAGTCAAAAGTTCTGTCACCTACTTCCATCCTTCCCCTTTCAACGATGCAAAAAAAATATGATCCCAACATAGGGTGTGTGTGCTTAGTGTGTAATTATTTCAATTTCAATCTCAAAAGAAGGCGCCAAAAATTTGATGTTGCAGTGGTAGTGCAATGTTTAGTCTTATGTTTTAAATAATTCTCATTTATTTCTCCATAATTTAATTTTACAAAGAAGGGATACTACAAAGTGTACGTATCATTTCAATTAATAAAGAACTTTCTTTTTAAGCCCCAAGTATCGATCACATGAGGAAGTTGAAAACTCTTTTATGAACTTAGTAAAACCTTACTTGAAATTTAGAGAATTATCTAGAAAAGAAGGTTACAAGTTTATGTGTAAAAAAAGTAACTAATTCCTCCTATATTAGTTGTAAAACTTAAAGAAAATTCTAAGTGTTTCTAAACTAGTAATTTGGAAAAGATCTTAAATTATGTAAAAGTCTTTTCTCTTACAATGAGATCATAATCAATATAAGACTCAAATTTATAAATTTTAAATGGAGTTTTGTGAGAAATAGAAATAATCCTTTTCATTACCCTCTTGCAAGTGTATAAATAATATTGGCTAACCTAGAGTTTAGTTCCAAAATCTTAGATTATGTTAGGTAGGTTATAGCTTGTCACTATAACTTACCCATTGTGCCCTCTCTTTAAGATTAACTGATTTTTAAGTTCCAAACTCTAGATCAAATTGGTTAAGGTTCTAGCCTGTCACCCTAAAATCACCAATTTACACCTATCAAAACTTATCTCTCTATCTATTTCCATTAAATAATGGACTATCTTATCACCCACCAGATTAATGTGATTCTTACTAGTTAAGAAATACATAGCGCTTTTGGGTCATTTTGGATTCACAACACATTTTAACATACCAATTGGTCAGATTGAACAAGCAAATTAAAACAAAGTAATGAATCATCACTAGTATAGAATAATAGAAGTCTTAAACAATTCTAATCTTACACATGATAATTCTTATTGCAAGAAGAAAGATAAAGAACACTACTCAGATCGCATTGGGATAACACAAAAAAACATAATTTATATTAAAATTTTGGTTTACCTAATAAACAAAGCTCAAGAAAAATATAAATTACTTACCTTAAACTTCTTCCCATGCAAATTCTTAGAAGTTCCTTTGATGATTTCTCAACTCTCCTTTCTTCATCACACACAGTAAAGACTCTCACACCAACACACACACACACTACCTTACACACCCTCACCTCTCTGAAAAAGCATCTTCTTCACACCAACTCCCCTTCACACACCACCTTCACACCACCTTTTGGGTGTCTTTTGACTCCTATAATAACTCTTGAAATCCTCAAGAGTCACCTAAGATGCCACTTCAAAATTCAGTTAAAATCAATTTATAGTCATGAAAACTGATTTTGGTGCCTATGCACTCAACTTTGGTGCTTAGAAACTAACCTTCTAGAAGCTCAATATAACATCCTGGTGCCAGGAACATAATTTTGACCATGGCGCCTGGCCTTCTGTCTTCATGTATGAGTCTGATGCCTAGGTGCAGAAGTTGGCGTCTAAGAGCCAGTTCACTTTGTGTTCCCCATTTGACACCATTTTGGTCTGTTTTTGCTCCTTCTTTCTCCAAAACTCTATCTATTATACCTTTTATAAAAAAAATAAAAGTACCTTTCATTAAAGTGTAATAACATTAAAAATGAGCATAAAAAATATATATGTAAGTAGCACATTTTTTGGCATGTCAATGTCAAACTTTATACACACAGATTCTCGATGATTGCCTATGAAGTTCTTCTAGAATGAAAAATTTGAGTCAATTCCTAACATAAAATACTTATGTCAAATTTCAACCTTCATATATGTCTGCCACTTCATTTGTACAAATATAAATGTCAATATACCTTGTATTTACTCTCAAAAAGATTTGATGCTCGTAATAATTGCAATTATATCAGAGGCGGAAAATATGCACTAACACTTTCCTATTTACCGTACTTTATTATACACTTCCTGCTTATGCTTGCAACATTACTATTCTTCTACTTACTATACCTATAAAAGACCACTAGCATAGAGAACGGTAGGCTACCTCTTAAAAAGGTACTCTATAACAAACTCAGTAACATAAAAATATTAAAAATAACAACAATGGAAACAAGACACAAAAATGTCAACAACCAATTCATCCTAAGTACATTTAATAAAACCAAACACTACCACAAAGAACCAGGAAAGAGCTATTCACATGACAAAAAATGTTGATATAAGCAAATGAAGGACAACTTCAGATGACGTCAAGATGAAACATTGAGTTAAGAATGATCTTCAGTAAAACTTTTCCTTAATTTTAGATAAAATAAAACTTTAATTTTGAGTTTGTTCATCTAACATGGGTATTATCACATTTTACCTTTAGGCCATTTATCAATCGTGTTTCACAATATAAGCCCTAACTCTTTTAGGATTCTGAGGTTTGTACGTTTGATATGGCATAAACCGTCCTTTCTTCCTAAGCTATTTGTATGACTACATCATGCAAATGTAAGCCATAATTATAAATAAATGGTAAGTGTAAAAATCTAATAACTTCACTTTCAAGATGTAAATCCAAATAATGGGAAAGCTTAGGAACTCCCTGAGATCTACCTCAAGATACGTAGCATCCCCTACTTCTCGCTGATTTTGTCTTCGATTATAATTGTTCCTTTTTGAGCCCTTTCTACTTGATTTTCTTGCTACCAATCGTTAAAACATAATTAGAAATTCTTTATGATGAAACCCATTATCATTATTGAGTTTTTTATTAAATGATTTCTTTCATTTACGATGTAATTAACTATAAGGGCATGCCCTTATAAGGAATTAGGAAACCAGGTAAGATAAACCATATATAATCTTCATATTAAGTAGGAAAATTATCGGTCACAAAATTTTTAGACCAAATGGATGTCATGAGGTATTTATTTGAAATAGTTGAGCCAAAT
>JXCR01070547.1:18188-32518 GCA_002079205.1 Phalaenopsis hybrid cultivar
CTATCCTATGGTTTGGCTCCAATTTTAGGAAGAAAATATTAAAGTGTTTTATCCTGCCAATTTTATTTAATTAGGGCTTATATTTGCGTGACAGGGTCACACAAATTGCCTAGAAGATATGAGGGGTTATGTCATATCGGACGACAACCTCGGAACCTAGAACGAGTTTAGGGCTTAAATCGTACGGCAGAGCTATACGAATGCCTAAAGAAAAAGGGGGAGGATTTATGTTGCGCTAGACAAACAACCTCGAAAACCTATGGATTGTTGTTTAATTTTCTAGGAAAAGGAAAAGGTTTTGCTGGGGAAGACATGTTATGCTGTTGAAGATGGCTGTGCTGCCCACTGCGCTAGCTCCAAGCTNTCAAACTCAAGCCCAACCCAAACCCAAGTCTAACCCAACCTCCTCAAAATTTGTCAAATGTCCAAATACCACCAAATTAACTCCCAAAATCAATTCAAAACCACTCCAAACCCTTTCTAAAATATTCANCCAAACTCTAGCCCAACCCAAACCCAAGTCTAACCAAACATCCTCAAAATTTGTATAATGTCCAAATACCACCAAATTAACTCCCAAAATCAATTCAAAACCACTCCAAACCCTTTCTAAAATATTCATAACAATCATCTACACCAAGTTGCACAATCAACTGGACCCAATCCAAGCTCAAGCCCAACTTGAACCCAAATGATCCAAGTGAGAACCCATGACCCAAATGTAACCAAATCTAGCCTAATTGGTNCTAGCCCAACTTGAACCCAAATGATCCAAGTGAGAACCCATGACCCAAATGTAACCAAATCTAGCCTAATTGGCCAACCCAAGACCACTACAGCCACCAAGTGGACCCTAGGGGCCAGCCTAGATTTACTTAGCCCAACCTACATGAGCCATGGACCAAGGGTCCTCTAAATTAAGGGATTTGTTGCCGAAAATGCCTAAGACAAAGAAATCTTTGCCAAAACCCATCCCCAACCTAATTAATTACTTTGATGGACTGCTCACTGGCTCACCTGACAACCTGAGCACCTCCTCTACCCTAGCCAACCACCCTAGTCGTCAAAGGAGACAAAAACGAGAGATACCATGCATTAAATTGAACCCAATTGAGCCCAAACAATGTGTCAAGCCCTGATTGGTTGACTGCACCGCTTANGAGCCACCCTAGTCGTCAGAGGAGACAAAACCGAGAGCCACCATGCATTAAATTGAACCCAATTGAGCCCAAACAATGTGTCAAGCCCTGATTGGTTGACTGCACCGCTTAGCCCTCCACCTCAGCTCCCCATTGCACCCATCAACCACACCTGAGCTCAGCCTAGTGGCTATGGCTATAAATTGAGCTCTTCACAACCAAAGGGGAGAATGCTTGAAACCTAGGGGAAACTTTGTCAAAATCTCACCAGAGCTTCTCCAAACCTTCTTTAGTGCAAGCCCACTGTTTCCAGCCACCCAAACCCACTGCCCTGAGCCAATTTCTCAGGCCAATTCCTTGTCGGAACCAGGACATAATTCCACACACCTTCACGGTCAACCAAACTCCAATTAACAGTGCCCACACCATCCCCAGACTGAGACGAGTTGATCCCCTACAAAAGCCCCATCACAGAGAGCCCCTAGCATTAGCTCCAGACCAACACCTGAAAACCATCTTGATCAAAATCATACCTACACAATTCACCACAGCTTAGCAACTCATCTGAAGGTTCGTTGGAGTCCTCTGAAGCTTCTCCAACCATCTGATTGAGGCTACACCTCTCAAACAAAGGTATTGAACTCTTCCCTCAATCCGAGCTTAATTTGATTCTTCATGCATATATATTGTAATTCATGCTTGATCAACCGTATAGATATGTTCGTCTTTAGTAGATGAAGGTGTAGGAACAAACCCGAAGATATTTGGTTGAGTCTAGCTCGAGATATAAACATTTTGGTGTGGATGGCTTACGGGTTAGGCCAGTTGGGCAAGATGACCAGGAGCCGTCCGATCGCGCGTGTATCGAATGGACACTCTGGATTGCGTCATGAACGGATGGAGCAATAGAGCGGAACGTGTGGCAACTGAGTCAGAAGGCGGCGTCGAATAGCGGAGCGCCTTTTGGAGTTGTCGCATGATGCCGTGGCGCTGACTGGGTTAAGTAGGAAAATAGAGATTTCGATTTATTNTCAGTTGGGCAAGATGACCAGGAGCCGTCCGATCGCGCGTGTATCAAATGGACGCTCTGGATTGCGTCATGAATGGATGGAGCAATAGAGCGGGACGCGTAGCAACCGAGTCAGAAGGCGGCGTCGAATAGCGGAGCATCGCATGGCCTTTTGGAGTTGTCGCATGATGCCGTGGCGCTGACTGGGTTAAGTAGGAAAATAGAGATTTCGATTTATTTAATTGCTAGAACTTCAAAAACTCATAACTTTGCATAGAAAAATCATAAAAATAAAATAAAAATATTCACTTACTCAGTGACCAGAGAATAATGTGGACCAAAAATAAAATTTAATTGATGAGTCTATGATTTTTAATTAATTAAATAATCTCTTAGGGACTTTAATTTATTTTGATTAAATATTATTGGCCTGAAACTTTGAGGGTTCATTCCTCAAGCAAAGGAATTCAAGGTCAGAGAGCATCTCTGTGCATGTAACCCTAATTTTCAAGCATCGATGACTATTTTGGCTTAAAATAATTATATAAATTAAAATATCATTCGGAAAATTATGGGATGAATTTTAGTAGGTTCCCTATGGTCAAAGGAGCTTAGGAAAAATATCAGAATGGTTTAGATAATCTTGTATATTTCTATAGTTAAATGCCTATAAATTGTATTAATTTATTTAAATTAAATATTATTAAAAAATAATAAAATTATCTATAATTATTANAGTCAAAGGAGCTTAGGAAAAATATCAGAATGGTTTAGATAATTTTGTATATTTCTATAGTTAAATGCCTATAAATTGTATTAATTTATTTAAATTTAATATTATTAAAAAATAATAAAATTATCTATAATTATTAATTTATTTATGTGTAGAAAAATCATGTTGACTCACTGTAAAAATTTGAAATTTATTTGAGTAAGTTTGATTACTAAAGTTGATTTTCTAAGAAAAATTATATCTTTATACAAAATAATTATATTAAATTAAATACACTAAGGAAAATCAAGAAAAGTAGTTTTCTGAGTTCTTTGTGATCAGGGGCTCTAAGAAAAAATCAAAATTATTTTTGAGAAAATACTTCATTTTTAAGCTATATTTTAAACTAAAAATAACTAAAAATTGCAAAAATATAAAAATTGTTCAAAATGTTCTTAATTGTTTCCTGATCACTTGGGACTCATTAAAATATTTTCTTTAATTTTTCTAAGCTAAAATTAAATTTTTAAAAGCTAAACATGAATTTTTCTTAATTTCTCATTAAAATAATTATAATAAATAAATTCAAAATCATAAAAATACAAAATTTGTTTCTCATAAAAATCATAAATAAATTAAATCATGAAAATCATAATAATTAAATAAATCATAAAAATCATACATAAATTAAAAATCATAAAAATATAAAAAAATAATTTTTCTACTTAAAACATATTTTCTGTTTAATTAAATCATTAAATAATTATAATTATTAAAATATAATTTGAAAAATTATGAAATTTTGTGTAAGTGTTCCTCTGACCTAGATGAACCTCTAATAATTCCCACATAACCAAAAATCTCATTTTGATTAGTTAAATAAATTAATATTGAAAAATCCTATTTTTGAATTAAAATAATTAAATAAATTAAACAAAAATCTAAAACACCACATTTTTATCCTTTGATATTTAAATTAACTCATGATTGAGTCTCTATGTAAATTTCAAGGTCACTTGAGTTTCATTTGATAAGTTATAGGATGGAGAGCCTCAGAGCAATGGTAATTTTGGATTTTAATACCTTAATTAAATTTTAGGATTAATTTAAAGGTAAAATGNAAAACACCACATTTTTATCCTTTGATATTTAAATTAACTCATGATTGAGTCTCTATGGAAATTTCAAGGTCACTTGAGTTTCATTTGATAAGTTATAGGATGGAAAGCCTCAGAGCAATGGTAATTTTGGATTTTAATACCTTAATTAAATTTTAGGATTAATTTAAAGGTAAAATGGGTAATTTTGATCCTAATAAACATTTTGGATGCTGAAATATGAAGGGTTAAGAGGTAAAAACCAA
This sequence comes from Phalaenopsis hybrid cultivar, assembly GCA_002079205.1. Lineage (NCBI taxonomy): Eukaryota > Viridiplantae > Streptophyta > Magnoliopsida > Asparagales > Orchidaceae > Phalaenopsis > Phalaenopsis hybrid cultivar. The sequence continues at coordinate 22,412 of JXCR01070547.1, forward strand.
TTTGTCATCCTTTTCATGATAATGGTAAAATTGTGATTTTGATAATTGTCATGATTTAGAAGATAATTCAGTACGATGATCCTAAAAGTAATGGGGTTAAGCTATGAAGATAATAATTTACTCATTCAAAGCCCACCAATTGATGATTAGATAATAAGTTTGATGTTAATAAGATTTGAAATATATAATTATCTTAGATTTGCTTTGAAAATATTTTCAAAATTGAGAGGGTCTAATAGTGAACTAGGTTTGATATGTAAAAATTGACTTAATTGGGATCAGAAGAGATAAACTTAATTAATTGATAAACACTTTCAAACATTTTAAGCCCTACTTTAACTTCGAGCATTAAAGTCCTTAATGACTTTGGACTTGCAATTTAGGGTACCCACTCGTATAATTGTTCAATAGAATGCTAAGTGACTATCTAGTTTCTCATTTTTTAGATAATTAAAATGTCAAGGTTCATCGAGTAATGGGATATTTTTAATTCGATCAAGGGAATGATTAATAGAACACTATAATAAGTTTAAAATGAACTCAAACGTTTCAAGGGATCTTTAAAGTGGTTCAGGGTCATTCCCCGAACCTTTTGGAGTCTCTTGGATATTTTGAAAGACAAATTGAACTTATTATATTTTTGTTCTAGAAAATCATCGACTAAGATCTTTTCGGGACTCACTGAGTCCTGGGTTGAGGGTTCGAAAGCTACACATTCATCTATTCTTGCGATATATTTAAATTTTCTGCAAAATTATATATTTGTTGCAAGCTTTAACAATTCAACGAGAATGCCGAGAAGATGACAGGTACGCTTTTATAATGAGTGTTATTTAATTCCTGTCATTTTACTTCCTACAGTTTACATTTGCTTCCAAATATTATAACGGTTTGATTTTGCACTTTACTTTACTTTATTTGCAAAAATCAAAACCATTTTTAAAAAATTAATCAACATTTTCAAAAACCTAAAACCAATAGTTTCAAAGGTAATCATAAATCGTTTAAAATTTCACTAAACTTAAAACGTCCTTTTGAATTTACGAGAGTCCCTTGGAGGAGGTAACCCACGGTTGCTAACGAGATCTCTCTGGTTTAAATAAGTTTAACAACTTGTTTAAGCTAACTAAATTCAAAAGAAAATAGTGATACCAAAACGAGGGAGCCGTGAGATCCTAATCGGTGTCACTCTAATCAACTTTAACCTCACCCCCCACCTCGCCATGATTGAACTTCAACTTGTCATTTAAACTTTAAACCTTAGACTATAGGACTGCTACTTTTTTGAGGAGCTTGGAGCTGATTTGGGGGGCAGCCTTCTACAACAACATGAGGATATGCAACATCATGAGTACCTACAACAGCACATCTTTCCTTAGAATTAAACACAAGTCATAGGATTTCGAGGTTGTCCATCTGGTGCGATAAATCCTCAACTCATCTTTAGGCCTTTATATGACTCTGTTGTACAATTTAAACCCTAACTTGTTTTAGGATTCTGAGGTTGTCGTTTGTCATGACTTAAATCCTCATATCTTTCAGGTTATTTGCACGACCGTCTCGCACAAAATGTAAGTCATAATTAATAAAATTAGCATGATGAAATATTTAAATAATTTATTTCTCTCAAAATTGAAGTCAAACTATATGATAGCTTGGGAAGTCACCGAGGTTCTTCTCAGAATCTGTGACAACCCCTACTTCTTTTGAATTACAAAATAAAATGTTTCAAATTTGAGTCATTCTCATTTCACACTTCTTTATCCGATCTTTTAAAAAGTCCTACCCCTTGAAATTCTTGAAGACAATATTCTCTGATATAAATCGAGAGTTTTCTTAAGTGACATCGGTCTTTAAAGATGTAATTAACTATAGGAGTTTGTCCTTATATGAAACTTTAAGAACCCAGATTAATATAAACCCAATTTAATTTTTCATATTAAATAGGAAAACTTATCGGTAAATATAAAAAATGGTTTTTCGCAGACTTAGACAAACTGCATACATTCTTTAGTTTATTTAATAGAACATTCACCAGTAAGTAGTGTGTCTACCCTTCGTGATAGATGCATTGCTTGCGGTGTTAGATTCGTTTATTTAAACTACTGAGGATATGAGATCAATTCGGTTTTGTATTTTCAAAACTTAAATATTACTTTTCAAAATTATATATACATATATTAAATTAAATCAGTCGTCGGAATATCCATTCTGACGGCCGACAACTTTTTAATTTGGCGCTCGACAAAATCATTAAGTCAAAAAATTATTTTAGAATACTAAAAATGTAAAATAAAAATCAGTCATCAATATTGCACATAATTCAGTCTAACATGAGTATATAAATTGTCTTGAGGTTGACAAACAATTTAGAAAAGAAAAAAGTCGGATAGTGATCTAATCTAATGATTCATTCTTAACCACAAGTAATCAGCTCGTTGATATACTCATCAAAAATTTATTGAGAATAATCTTTCACAATTCATCAAGCAAACTGATGTGGGAGCTTACCGGGTCGTGATACTGTAGATGCTACAGTACTGCAGTCCATTTCTACCCCTTTCCTTTTCCTATTCTCTTTTCTTTTTTATGATTCTCTTATTTTACTCCTTGCCTAGTCTATCCTTCATTTCTATTTCTTTCTTATTCTGATCCTTACTTGTTCTAATTACTAATCTCTATTATAAATATGTAGTTGATAGTGTTAAGGTTCAGTTTTGATGATTCCAGATTTTATTTTGCTGCCTTTGAGGCATTCTTCCCTTCTGAGGGTTGTATTCGACGGAGATGAAGCGCTCTGGATGTAACTCGTCCAAGGTGGTGCCGTCTCCAAAGGGTTGCATGGTACTTTGACTGTAGCTCGAACCTGCCATGATATTTATCCTTCCAACGCCCCACCGCAACCTACTGTCGTCATCTTTCGGGCGCTGTCCACCCTCCAAGTTGTTGCCCAGATCGCCGTCAACATCTTTCGGGCGTTGCCCACCCTCTAGATTGTTGTCCAGATCATTGTCCACCCTCCAGACTGCTGTCCAGACAGCCGTCCACCCTCCAAGTTGCTGTCCAGGCTGTCGTCGTCATCTTTCGGGTGTTGTCCACCCTTCAGGATGTTGCCTAGACCGCTGTCATCATCTTCTGATCTTTGTCCAGGCCATCGTCGTTATCTTCTGGTCACTGCCCACCTTCTCTTGCACTCTATCAATAGCCTTACATCACGCTGGTTNTTGTTCTAATTACTAATCTCTATTATAAATATGTAGTTGGTAGTGTTAAGGTTCAGTTTTGATGATTCCAGATTTTATTTTGCTGCCTTTGAGGCATTCTTCCCTTCTGAGGGTTGTATTCGACTGAGATGAAGCGCTCTGGATGTAACTCGTCCAAGGTGGTGCCGTCTCCAAAGGGCTGCATGGTACTTTGACTGTAGCTCGAACCTGCCATGATATTTATCCTTCCAACGCCCCACCGCAACCTACTGTCGTCATCTTTCGGGCGCTGTCCACCCTCCAAGTTGTTGCCCAGATCGCCGTCAACATCTTTCGGGCGTTGCCCACCCTCTAGATTGTTGTCCAGATCATTGTCCACCCTCCAGGTTGCTGTCCAGACAGCCGTCCACCCTCCAAGTTGCTGTCCATGCTGTCGTCGTCATCTTTCGGGTGTTGTCCACCCTCCAGGATGTTGCCCAGACCGCTGTCATCATCTTCTGATCGTTGTCCAGACCATCGTCGTTATCTTCTGGTCACTGCCCACCTTCTCTTGCACTCTATCAATAGCCTTACATCACGCTGGTTCCTTCGACACTATCGCGCCCACTTCCTTTTCAGTTGGACCTACCACCCTCCTACTGAGAGAGTCGTCTATGTGTTTTCTACCGTTCTATTTCTTATGTTGTGCTTTTTTATTCTTGTTGGAGGATTCCCATCGCCGCTTGATAGTTTGCTTGTTGGAGTTGTTCTATGTTGAGAGTCATCGTTGTATTTTCTTTGAATTCAAAAATGAAATTGTGTCGTTTGGTCATGGTTTGGGTTAACTCCGATATCATTTGATATCAGAGCTAGCCCAACCCTAGTCATATCCTAGGGTTTCCTAGCATCCGCCCCTACCCAAGGCGCCTCCACAATAAAAAAAATTCCTACCAACCACCAAACCATAGCCAAATTTGACCTAATCCTCAATTTTATTTTTTGATTTTAAAAATCAGCAATCCCAAATTAAATTTTCTACGCCCAAGATTAATCTCCTACACCCTCTTTCACCTCCCACTCCAACCTATTCATGCCTCCAAGTAGATACAAACTCGAGCCTACTTGGGAAGAGATATAGCAGGAAATCCGTCAACTTCAACACAGGCTTGTGAAGATTAAGGATGAAACCCAGGGGGAGATTACCATTGACTTGGATTTAGAGAATTGAAGAGAAACAAGAGACGAGNCCCCAAATTAAATTTTCTACGCCCAAGATTAATCTCCTATACCCTCTTTCACCTCCCACTCCAACCTATTCATGCCACCAAGTAGATACAAACCCGAGCCTACTTGGGAAGAGATATAGCAGGAAATCCGTCAACTTCAACACAGGCTTGTGAATATTAAGGATGAAACCCAGGGGGAGATTACCATTGACTTGGATTTAGAGAATTGAAGAGAAACAAGAGACGAGGATCTGAATCCCTTCCATAGAGAGGATTATAGTGATGCAAAATATCAGCCACAACTCTTTAGAATCTAGTATCAGAGGAGAACAAGCATATGGAGAACAGGAGAATCTGAAGATGAAGCTGGAGATACAACATTAATTCCTACAAGCTTACTACAGACTGAAAATTCAAACCATAACTTCAGAAGTTGACAAACCACATCATCGAGCGACCACCCCATCTTACAGGCAGAGTTCAACCTCAGAATCTTATAACCACTATACACCCAGGAGAACACTTAATACAACCCCATCAGAGAAAAAGCTGATTCAGAGTGGAGAATAGGTGGAAACAATATGCATATCTAAATCAGTCACAACCAAGAAGTGTTGCAAGTGTCACAAATTTGGACATGTTGAATCTGACTTCACAACCAGGGGGTGATCTGTTTCACTAAGTAGAGCATTCTTGAAAAATTGAGTAATGACACAATAGACACTCGAGACGGTGGGGACAGTTCCAGTTGAAGAGATAAACAGTGATCCGGAAGAAGATTCAAACTGCTGAGAAGTTTCTCAATTATCAGCCAATGAGAACGATACGCCATTGATTCCAGTTAATCCCAAGATAGATATTCCAGCTGAGGTAACAATAGACGTTCTAGAAGGAAGTGACTTTGATATAATGGGTTTTGACAAAATACGAGATTAGGGCGCCTCGAGCAAGCATTTTGCAGACGTTCAGCAGAGCATCAGCAGGACTGACCTTGGATGTCCAAAGGGGCCATGAGTTTGAGGAGCCAATATTAGACAGACGAAAAGCCTAGATAAGAGAAATTCAGAGCTTTCAGACCCATAGACTCATCCCTGAGTTTGCCCTACTGAGGGAGGTACCACATGTCAGAGATGAGACTCATTTGTGCCACGTCGGCAAGATTTCAAGGAGTTATTCAAATGTTAGATTCGTTTCAGAATGGTACTCATCCTTGGATATCCAGACAGGAGAGATGAAACCCAACTTCGAAATTTATACTAGGAGCTTGATGGGAAAGAAAACTCTTCAATGGAATCCTGATCCTATCATTGAAGAAAAGGTCTCCCCTAGTTGCTAGTAAGAGTGGTGCAGCCTGTCATAGATTTCACCCCATAATTAATTTCACTTTACATACTAGTTTATTAGCTATATTTCGTTGAGTATGAGTGGAAGAAGCAGCTTACAAATTAGATAGCTCAATACCTGATTTGTGAGAATACTCGTCTATCTACAGTTTCAACGCAGTTTGTGAAAAAAAAAACTAATACATAATCTATCAGAATATGCTTTTGAACGACAATGTCTGCTTGATCGACCTACCAGACGATTTGACACAGCGTCACGATGAGTTAGAAGCTTCGACGAATGCAGTAGGAGCTCCCCCAAACCTCGAGAGATTGATGCAAGAGCTTACCGGATCGTAGTATTGTAGCTCCAACAATACCATGGTCCAGCCCCTAGTCATTTCCTTTTCCACTTCCCTCCTATTCCCTTTTTTTTTTATGATTCTCCTATTTTGCTCCTTGCCTATTTCATGGCCTTCCTTTTCTATTTTTTTCTTATTCTAATCATTACATATTCAATTTACTAATCCATATTATAAATATGTTGTTGGTAGTGTTAGGGTTCTGTTTCAATGATTCCAGATTTCAATTTGCTGCCTTGAAGCATTCCTCCCTTCCGAGAGTTGTATCAGACAGAGAGGAGGTGCTCCTATTGCAACTCGTCCAAAGTGGTTATGTCCAAGGTTCCAATTTGTGCTCCAGTGTAGCTCGACCACGCCGAGATATTTATCCTTCCAACTCCCCACCGCAGCACATTCTCTTCATCTTTTGGTTGCTGTCCACTCTCCAAATTGTTGTTCAGACCACCGTCGTCATCTTCCGAAGCTGTCCATCCTCCAATTTGATGTCCAAACCGCTGTAGTCATCTTCTGAGCACTGTCAACCCTCCAAGTTGCTGTCTAGATCAGTGTCATCATCTTCTGGTAGTTGTCCACCTTCCAGATCCCTGTCTAGGCCGTTGTCGTCATCTTCTGGTTGCTGCTCAACTTCCCCTGCATCCTGCCAACAACCCTACGCTGCTCCGATTCCCTATGGCACTATTGCGCCCCCTTCCTTTCCATATAGACTTGTGCCCTCCAGTTGAGAAAGTTCTTTATGTGTTTTCTGCCATCCTATTTCTTATTTCATGCTTTTTTATTCTTGTTGGAGAAGTCATTATTGTCGTTTGATAGTTTGCATGTTAGTGTTGTTTTATGTTCAGAGCCCTCGTTATATTTTTTTTGAATTCAACAATAAAATTATGTCGTTTGGTCATAGTTTAAGTTAACTCTGGTATCACAAACTTGACACAGATGACATGTTCATTCACATAAGGTGAAGCGTGGAAATACATCACAGAACAGTCCTACACGTGATTTATGTCATGCATATACCTCTAGAAGCCTCTCATAGTCCACAAACTTGCACCCTGTGATCCAGCCCCCAATCAAGCACAACGAGACTCCTCTCCGCCTACTATCATGCCCTAATTAGTTCCGCTTCGCCAGCTACACCCAATGGTCCAACAGAACTCACACCCAATCAACTCCTCTCCCTTGCTGGCTCTATCCAACACATCAACTCAAGGCCTTCTTTCTGCTCAAGAGAGTTGCCCTTACCAGCTCCTTACCTCCTAAATTTTCCCATTCATTTATATTAATTGTATTTCTAATTTTCAGGGTCCAAACTCGTATATTTCCTATTAGAAATGCCCTCAGAATTGTATAAAGTCTAAATTAAAAAAATTAAATGAGAACTCAACCAATTATCTCCAATTTTGTAATTGCATTGGAGTAGCTAGAGATAAAAAATTAACTTTTAAAAATTGCATCTTTGTTGGTGGAAATTTTGCAACCAAGATAATTAAGAAGCAAACAATTATGACAAGATCCGTTGTAAAAGTAGAATGCAAAGCCATACACAACCTACCTAAAAGATGATGGGGTTAAAAATACTTCTTGAACGTAAATACTTACATTTAACCAAACCTATGTTACCTATGTCGCTAGCAATTGTCTTCTACAAGTGAACTAAACACATCAAAATTAACTATTTACTTCATTGAGATGTTCTGTTTGAGAAAACCATCACTCTAATGGTTATAGTTTAAAACAATTAGCCATATTTTTCAAATATATGTAACAAGTTGAATCTAGTTGATAAATATACTCAAGCTTTAAAGGGCATCATAGCATCGCAAAAATCTTGTTTGAAAAGTGATCTGTATTTGTTGAGTGCAAAATGTTAAGTGGGTATGCTCTAGAATATCGTTTTCAATCCTCTAATATAAATAGAAGACTGAATACAATATTCTAGAATACGCGATCCTATAAATAAGGGGTTCTGTGATAAATAATAAGCACCAAAATATTATTATCCTCTGACCAAAAAATGAACATAAAGAATATCAATCAATGTCAATGAAGTCCAAGGCATGCATTAATGCTCATCAATAGATTTAGAATATAAAAAATTAAACAACATAAAAAAAATAGCAACCAAGTGCATGTATAGGAATGTAGAAATTAGTGACAAAATCTTAGACCTGTATACTGAAGGAAAACAAACTATGTGGCCCACCTATGAAATGCACATCGAGAGATGAGTTTTAGACATAAAAATTCCCTGACTTTAAATTAAGTNTGCCGAGATATTTATCCTTCCAACTCCCCACCGCAGCACATTCTCTTCATCTTCCGGTTGCTGTCCACTCTCCAAATTGTTGTTCAGACCACCGTCGTCATCTTCCGAAGCTATCCATCCTCCAATTTGATGTTTAAACCGCTGTAGTCATCTTCTGAGCACTGTCAACCCTCCAAGTTGCTGTCTAGATCAGTGTCATCATCTTCTGGTAGTTGTCCACCTTCCAGATCCCTGTCTAGGCCGTTGTCGTCATCTTCTGGTTGCTGCTCAACTTCCCCTGCATCCTGCCAACAACCCTACGCTGCTCCGATTCCCTATGGCACTATTGCGCTCCCTTCCTTTCCATATAGACTTGTGCCCTCCAGTTGAGAGAGTTGTTTATGTGTTTTCTGCCATCCTATTTCTTATTTCATGCTTTTTTATTCTTGTTGGAGAAGTCATTATTGTCGTTTGATAGTTTGCATGTTAGTGTTGTTTTATGTTGAGAGCCCTCGTTATATTTTCTTTGAATTCAACAATAAAATTGTGTCGTTTGGTCATAGTTTAAGTTAACTCTGGTATCACAAACTTGACACAGATGACATGTTCATTCACATAAGGTGAAGCGTGGAAATACATCACAGAACAGTCCTACACGGGATTTATGTCATGCATATACCTCTAGAAGCCTCTCATAGTCCACAAACTTGCACCCTGTGATCCAGCCCCCAATCAAGCACAACGAGACTCCTCTCCGCCTACTATCATGCCCTAATTAGTTCCGCTTCGCCAGCTACGCCCAATGGTCCAACAAAACTCACACCCAATCAACTCCTCTCCCTTGCTGGCTCTATCCAACACATCAACTCAAGGCCTTCTTTCTGCTCAAGAGAGTTGCCCCTACCAGCTCCTTACCTCCTAAATTTTCCCATTCATTTATATTAATTGTATTTCTAATTTTCAGGGTCCAAACTCGTATATTTCCTAGTAGAAATGCCCTCAGAATTGTATAAAGTCTAAATTAAAAAAATTAAATGAGTACTCAACCAATTATCTCCAATTTTGTAATTGCATTGGAGTAGCTAGAGATAAAAAATTAACTTTTAAAAATTGCATCTTTGTTGGTGGAAATTTTGCAACCAAGATAATTAAGAAGCAAACAATTATGACAAGATCCGTTGTAAAAGTAGAATGCAAAGCCATACACAACCTACCTAAAAGATGATGGGGTTAAAAATACTTCTTGAACGTAAATACTTACATTTAACCAAACCTATGTTACCTATGTCGCTAGCAATTGTCTTCTACAAGTGAACTAAACACATCAAAATTAACTATTTACTTCATTGAGATGTTCTGTTTGAGAAAGCCATCACTCTAATGGTTATAGTTTAAAACAATTAGCCATATTTTTCAAATATATGTAACAAGTTGAATCTAGTTGATAAATATACTCAAGCTTTAAAGGGCATCATAGCATCGCAAAAATCTTGTTTGAAAAGTGATCTGTATTTGTTGAGTGCAAAATGTTAAGTGGGTATGCTCTAGAATATCGTTTTCAATCCTCTAATATAAATAGAAGACTGAATACAATATTCTAGAATACGCGATCCTATAAATAAGGGGTTCTGTGATAAATAATAAGCACCAAAATATTATTATCCTCTGACCAAAAAATGAACATAAAGAATATCAATCAATGTCAATGAAGTCCAAGGCATGCATTAATGCTCATCAATAGATTTAGAATATAAAAAATTAAACAACATAAAAAAA
>JXCR01070548.1:0-22133 GCA_002079205.1 Phalaenopsis hybrid cultivar
CTTGTGGACAGCTCGGAGATTGTGCACATAGGGATCATGCATGAATTGGCCCACAATACCTGTTGCATGACAAATGACAGAGCGAGTAAAAGCGATCTTAATAAGTTTCCCCACAAGTCGTTGGTAGTGAGTCTTGTTCACCGGAATCGCAATGGAAACAACAGCTAATTTTTCATTGGGATCAATTTGGACCATCACAGGGTTGCAAAGGAGAGTGTTATTCTATGTCAATAGATCAAACACGTATTTGCGCTAAGACAAGCAAATGCCCCAAATGACCGAGCAACTTCCACGCCTAAGAAGTACCAGAGTGACCCCAAGTCATTCATTTCAAATGAAGTAGCAAGAATACGTTTCAGAGACTCCAACGTTGGTAGATCATCACCTGTAAGCACAATATCATCGACATTGACGACAAAGATAGCAATTTTGCCACTGGACGAATGCCGAAAAAAGAGAGTATGATCTGATTGGGCCTGAGAAAAACCATGGCCCATTACTGCATTTGTGAACTTACCGAACCAGGCCTTTTAAGAATTGCTTTAGTCCATAGAGGGACATTCGCAGTCGGCACACTTGTCCTTGGGGAATAGTAGATTCAAAGCTTGGAGGGAGGCACATGTACACCTCCTCTGTGAGATCCCCTTTAGAAAAGCATTTTTGGCATCCCGTTGGATCAAAGGCTAATCCAAATTCACAACAAGGGAGATCAGGACCCGAATGGTGTTTAATTTAGCAACCAGAGCAAATAACTCTTCATAATCAACTCCATATGTTTGTGAGTAGCCTTTGGCGACTAACTTTGTCTTGTTACGCTCAAAGGATCCATCAGAGCTAAAATTGATGCTAAAGAATTCAGGTCCTAAAAAGAGGTAGTGGGCTCCTCAGTGGAAACATCAGTGCACCGAGTATAGACACGAAGAATGGAAGGAGACTCTTGTTGTTTGGTAGGTGGTGGATGCAGAGAGATGGAGAGCTGGTCGGATATAGTGGTTGAAGATATATCCACATGAGTCAGATAAGGAATAATGTCCAATAAATCAGGCTCCCTTTCACTTGAGATAGTGACATAGAAGTGGGCAACACTTTGAAATGAGACATCGACACTTATATAGAGTTAATTTGTGGCAAGATTAAGAGGTTGATAGCCTTTTTGAGAGGCAAAATATCCAAGGAAGACACATTTAATAGAGTTGTAATCAAGCTTACTTTAATTAGAGGTAGTGCTCCAAAAAAAGGTCGTGCACCCAAAAATTTTAGGTTCAAGAGTGGTGAAGAACCGATTGGTAAAAAAAAATGACATCAAGGTAGCAGATTGAATTCTAAAGTTATGAATTTTTGTGGGAATTTAATTGATGAGATAGGTTGTAATAAGCACGGCATCATTTCAAAACATTTTCGGGACATTAGATTGAAACATAATAGAGCGAGCTACTTCTCGAAAATGTAGGTATTTTCTCACGACTACATTTTGTTGAGGTGTGTCCGTACATGAGTGATGATGGAGGATGTCAATATTTAACAAGAACTCGACTAAAATAGAAGTAAAAAATTCACGGCCATTGTCGGTTCGAAGGACTAGAATTAAAGTTTTGAATTGGGTTATAATAAAGGAGTGAAAGTTTTTTAAGGTGGCAACAGCTTCAGATTTATCTGTTAAGATATAGACTCACGTCATTCAAATGTGGTCATCAATTAAGGAAAGACACCGCCATTTATTAGTGTAGTTGGGAGTACGAGAGGGTTCCCACAAGTCGTTGTGAATAGGAGAAAGGGGAGCGGAAGGTGTGTAAGGCTGAGATGGATAAGGAATGTGATGATGTTTAGCTAATTGACTAATCGCACATTTTAAGTTGGCAAGATTTTTATTAGTAAACATCGATAGATACAATTGTTTTAAATACTAAAAACTGGGATGACCAAAGTGATAATGTAACAACATAATAGGACATTTAAAGGATCCAGAAAAGTTGCAACAATTGGGAGAAGTGTCATCGTTCTCCGTGTCTTTCTCTTGAAAGAAGTAGAGTTTAGCTACTCTTTTAGCAGTTTCAATCATCCTCCCCGAATGACGATCCAAAAAGACACTAACATTAGGAGAAAAATTAACAATGTAATCCATGTCATGTTTCAACTTACTAACAGATAACAAGTTACACTTCAATAGAAAGACATGCAACACTGATTCCAGAGTTAGACAGGTTGTTATCACAACTGATCCTTCACCAACAATAGAGTTACAAGAGTCATCAGCAACTTTAACTGTTTCTTTTCCAGAGCATAGATAATAAGTTGAGAAAGCTTACTAACAGATAAAAAGTTACACTTCAACAGAGGGACATGTAACACTGATTCCAGAGTTAGAATGGTTGTTAACACAATTGATCCTTCACCGACAATAGATTTACAAGAGTCATCAACAATTTTAACTGTTTCTTTTCTAGAGCATAGATAATATGTTGAGAAAACTTGAGAGCATCCAGTGATGTGGTTCGTAACACCTGAATCAATGATCCATGAACTAGAAAAAATAGTGAGTGTCATAGAAGTGATACCTTGACGGGCGTCAGAGGTTGACAAGTTGTAAGTGAACCGAATTGATTCGAGCAGTTTGATTAATTGCTTCATCTAACTCTTAAGACAATCGAGTGATTCCAGAGTATTCCTAGTAAGAGCTGGTTCTACCGTAGTAAATTCGAATGTCGTAATGATTCAAATGTCGTAGTGAGACCCTTGGCTGAAGATTTCTATATCGGTTTCCCATGAAGTTTCCAACACTTTTCTTGAGTATGGTTGGGTTTGTGACGGTAATCATAAGTGGACCAAGTAGCTCGATGAGGGTTTTATAAGTGTTGAATACTATTAGTGGCTAACGCAAAGGATTCGACTGAAGTGGACATGTTGAGCATGACAATTCTCTGGCTCTCTTCGCATCGAATTTATGTGAATGCAACAGCATAAGTGGAAGGCGATCCCGATCAAGGATACGGTCGTGGACTACATCAAGCTCTTTGTTAAAGCCTGCTAGAAATTGGAACAAACAATCTTTTTCTACAATTTTCTGAAAAAGGGAAAGATCGGTCGACGATTCCCACGTGTAGTTATAATAAAGATCACATTCCATCCAAAAAGCTATTTATTCATTGTAGTACTTGGTCATTGTTCTCGATCCCTGTTTTGCCTCACGGATCGTCTTAAGAACCTCAAAAAGTTGGTTGGAGTTCCCCGCATTCGAGTAGGTGTCTCGAACTGTTGTCCATAGAGCCCTAGAAGATGGAATAATCATATACGACGGTCAATCACAGTCTCCATGGAGTTAATCAACCATGATATGACCATGGAATTCTCCACTTCCTACGCTTCATACGTCTGGTCAGTTTTATAATGTTCACGAATCATTCTCATGAGATAGTTGAATTTCTTGTGTTCGTTGACGAACAAAGACACAACTTGAAACCATTGGAGAAAATTAGAAGCATTCAGTTTATGGGTGGTGATTGGGAAGTTCATGTGGTTTCGGTCCTCAACTACATAGGAATCGAGATTGTTTTTACCCTCCTGTGGACTCAAGCACACTATTGAGAGAAGGCTTGGTGGTGGAAGAATCTACCATGATTTTAACTGAATCAAATGTGATGTTGGGTTACCGAGACATAGAAAACTCCTAAAGACTAGACAGGATAGTCACTGGTGGCAAAAAAAAATCCAGAAACAATAACCAGAGTGAGCAGGCCGGCTGGAGAAAGATTCAGACTGGCGGCAAGGACCTCCGGCGCCTAGAAAGGACTACTGGCAAGCCAAGCGACGGTTCTGCAAGAAGGCGGCGTTGAATCCGGCCGGTGCAGTGACCTCTAGCGCTGGAAAGGGGGCCGACAGCAAGTAAAAGTCAATAGAAGAGACAACCAGTTGGGAGCACCTGACAGTATGTGGAAAAAGTAGGTTGGGAAAACAATCGGCTAGAAAAATTCCTCCACAAGGTGCAACAGAGAGAAAACAACAGCTTGGGAAAATTCCTCCGCGAACTACAGTAGAGAAATACTCTACGAACTACAGCAAGGAAAAATAAGTCATCCAGCTAATACCACAGTCAGCAGGAAAAAAACTCCCGATCCCTGCAGCAAGGAACATTGTAGGCTAGAGAAGACAAGAACCCGTCAATAGAAAAAACTCTAGGAAGACCCGGCAGCTAGGGTTAGATCCTTGGCTCTGATACCATGTCAGGTTTGGTATAAATACATATTACAAGACCCANGTCCCTGCAGCAAGGAACACTGTAGGCTAGAGAAGACAAGAACCCGTCAATAGAAAAAACTCTAGGAAGATCCGGCAGCTAGGGTTAGATCCTTGGCTCTGATACCATGTCAGGTTTGGTATAAATACATATTACAAGACCCAAATAAAAAAATTATATGAATTCATAAATGGACCAACTAAGAAATACATAAATATGTAAACAGAAAATAAAAGAAGCAAATAAAAGCTAAAAATAACTGGATAAGTAATTAGTCTAATAATTAGTAATTAGTCTAATAATTAGGCTAATAATTCTAAAAATTACCCAATGAAGAAAAGGTAAAAAAAACATTTTAAAAACTACTATATGCCTATGAAATACAAGAGAAAGCAAAAATGTGAAATATAAAAAAAATCCCAAAATCAAAACATATTTTGAAAAAAAAAAGAAAACCCTCGACTCTAAAGAGAACTGACAAATTCCTTCAAAAAGTCCCCAAATCTTGAAGANGGAAAATAAAAGAAGCAAATAAAAGCTAAAAATAACTGGAAAAGTAATTAGTCTAATAATTAGTAATTAGTCTAATAATTAGGCTAATAATTCTAAAAATTACCCAATGAAGAAAAGGTAAAAAAAAACATTTTAAAAATTACTACATGCCTATGAAATACAAGAGAAAGCAAAAGATGTGAAATATAAAAAAAATTCCAAAATCAAAACATATTTTGAAAAAAAAAAAGAAAACCCTCGACTCTAAAGAGAACTGACAAATTCCTTCAAAAAGTCCCCAAATCTTGAAGAGATTTGTTGAAGGCAATAAGAATGCTGAAAAAATTGGTCTTTTATGAAAATAATAAAAAAATTAAGCCCGATTCTACAAAATCCTCCTCGTCCTCACAATCTTGTCATGTCCTACTCACCACCACAGAGCTCTACCACATTGCCCAACCTCTACTCGGATTATTGACCTCTCACTAAGGTTTCAATTTGAACAATAGATTAAGTTGTGATTGAGATCAGACGAGGTTTGCAATTCCAAGAGGGATCATATTAAACCCTCGACTCTAAAGAGAACTGACAAATTCCTTCAAAAAGTCCCCAAATCTTGAAGAGATTTGTTGAAGGCAATAAGAATGCTGAAGAAATTGGTCTTTTATGAAAATAATAAAAAAATTAGGCCCGATTCTACAAAATCCTTCCTCGTCCTCACAATCTTGTCATGTCCTACTCACCACCACAGAGCTCTACCACATTGCCCAACCTCTGCTCGGATTATTGACCTCTCACTAAGGTTTCAATTTGAACAATAGATTAAGTTGTGATTGAGATCAGACGAGGTTTGCAATTCCAAGAGGGATCATATTATTTCCCCTAAACATAGCTATGTACAGCCAAGTCGTCGCACTATGGGTTCTGAAAATTCCCACTAGCTCTTTTTATATGAGTGATTCTAACTTAAATTTTTAAAAGACGGATTGGATATCAGATAAAACACTGCCCAACGATTTTACACTTATTTTGCAATGACTTTATGATATGATTAAGACCTTTTAAAGACACGAGTCCCTATAGTTAATCAAACTCCTCACTCGAGAGAAAGAACTTTCATTTATGGCTAGTTAGTCGGCTTTAAATGCTTTGCTTAAAATAGCATAAATGTAGTTCAGGAAAAAGAGAAAATACCAACATTGGCATAAAGCAAATGAGGGGGAAATAATAACGAACACAACCAAGATCACTTAGTTTTGTTGCCAAGGTAAATGTGGACCTGGCATACGTAATTTACGAGTCAGTCAGTGCAACTTAACCTATGCAAGCCACCTTACTCTGTTAGTTGAGCCAAGCCACCATATATGCAATGTGTGTGTGTTTGAGATTAAATTTGATTAAACTTCCCACAAAAAGAAAAAAATCCAACTTAACTTAGAAATCATTATCAAAAACCTTAGGTTACGTCATCCAAAAGAATATCGTTGACCTATAGTGGATGTTTGATTACATAGCTAACTTTAAATTGACCTGGCAAACAAAGAGCTTCATATCATTATCAACAATCATAGGTTACGCCATCCAAAAGAACATCGCAAACTTATAGTGGATGTTTGATTAAATAGCTAACATTAAATTGACCTGGCAAACAAAGAGCTTCATACATAAAAAATACCTTATGTTCACAACACAAACTAAGTCATTTGGGAACATTTGAGCCATGGTTAGCCATAATATAATGGTGCAATTGGATAGCAAACAACTCAATCATTGGGCACCTGCATGTCGTTACTAACATAATTTTTTTTAGAGTGACCATGTAAACATAATTGACATGGCATTAGCTCTTAAATTCATCATACTTGGCAAATTGATGTAAATGATGGATAAGTAGGAGGTTTGATTAATTTTGGAGCAATTAGCAATTGCTTAAACACCTTTAGATTTCTCATTTCTTTAGATTTTTACATTTTTATTTGATTTGAGCCCAAAGTAATGAGCGTTGTGATTTGTGGGCCAATGATAATATAATCCTTTTGATCAAAATTTACTGTCAGCACAATCAACACCTAGGTAACAAATTTAAAGCACACGTCTAGTGAGTGAGAATATGACTGGTGTCATATACCTCTGTAATAATATATGTATCCGCAATAAGAGTATTGGACATGATTGAGTTTTATTGTTTTGATCATTCTCAACTTTGCCCGCTTTTCTTCCGAGTGACTGAGTTAAAAATTGAGTTTACAGTGATGTACCCAAAGAAGTTTATCTTTAACAATTTCTAAAGGCCCTATACAAACATAAACCAAAATGATAAAAACAATTTGCAAATAAATATGTGATTCACAATCTAGCGCTGCAAACATTTTGATTAGGCTAGAGGAGTACGAATTCAAGATCATACTTTGATCATAATTGTTTTGAATTTAAATTTGTCACATAAATATTTTTCAAGAGATTCTTGACTTCAATCCTTGGGAAATTAAGGATCGGAGTTTAAAAATGAAACTTACATTCTACCATATGCGATGACCAGCCCACTAGAAAGCTTCTGCGCAGTATAATTTTAAATTTGAAAAGGCATTTAAAGCTATTTTGAAAGTGGAGAAAAATCTCAATGGGCTTTGCACATTTCTCAAAGCGTTATAAATTGAATTTAAATGTTCATAAGAGCATATAATGCTTTGAAAGTATTGAAATTTCAATATTTAATATCGGGAAGTTTATTTGAATACATGCAAGAAAAGTTATATTTAATAGTTAACAAATTTTAGAGAAAGAACGCACCTTTCGAAACACTTGCAAGATATGTTAATGCAATATCATTGAAATGTGTGCGCAACCTTTTATCTTAAAATCACTGTTCACATTCTATATGCTTGTAGATTTCTGTAAAATATGCAAGTGAAATATACCTTGTTTGTTTGCAGATATAAATAGTAAATATTTCAAATTTAAAATCTATAATCTTAAAGCAAATATTTTGCTTTAAAATACTTGTGTTATTGATTCCAGTAGACCCCAATGAATATTTTTTTTCTCTTATAAATATAAGAACAACCAAGGTCACTTCACAACCAGTTTAATTCACAATGTGATTTGAGAGCCTTAGAGGCAATGAGATTCTATTCATACCCATAAGCGAGTTGTTGAGTTCATCCTATGTACAATTTAATTTCAATTATGATTCTTATCAATTCATTTAACAATTGTACACATTTTCAACGTACATTTAATCGTTTTGTAATTCAAATTTTTATTTTCTTTGCGTTAAGTGGTCCAAAAAGTTGTTTTCATTTTGTTCTTTCAATTCAATTAGAAAAAAAAACACTCAACAACTTCTCAATGTCAAACCCATCCCTTGTGTGAAGCATTAAGTGTAATATTAGGATTGCCCACCCATGTCTAAGAATACATGCATTCTCAATATCAATAATTGTGGCTAGTGCCTATGATACCAGAACCAAGAAGGGAAAATAGCGGAAACACACAAAGCAAACTTTTATTAATATAGAGAGAGGACACAACACAAAATATGAACAACACAAGCAAACATCTTTGGGATGAATTCCAAGGGAGGTGGAGGTCGGGGCATCGTTGGCAGGGGTGATGGCAATAAAGGAATATCGGTGGCAGCGCGGGGAAGATGCAAAATTGCGGGCACAATAATGATGGAGGTGGGCAGCGGGTTTTGCAGCAGAACAGCAATGATCGGGGCTGAGATGAAAGCAGAGGAGGGGGCAAGCAATGTTGGAATGAATGGACAAGCAGTTGAATGTTGGGGTGACGTCCGGGGAGCTGGACGGCAAGAGTAAGCCTAAGCCATTGGGAGAAGGGTGATTGGATGTGGGGATGTAAGATGGGGAGGCCGACGTCAGCAACATCACCTCGGTGGAGGTACAGTCGGAGCATCACGAAATCCTCGGATACAGTCCTAGAGCAAGGAAAGCTCTCCACAAAGAAAATTTTAAAGTAGAACACAGCAAAAATTGCCAACAAACTCAGAAAACAAACATATAAATAGACCTCGCTAGGTGGAAAACAAGAAAAAAAAAAGACAACAAAAAAGGAAAAAGGAGAAAAGGGTAGGCGGCAATGTCGCCCTCTCCGAACGTTGCTCGATCCGGGCGGGAGACACAAAAGGAAAGCTGCAAGTACCGCCCTCCTTTAATGTAGTTCGATTCTTTTGGAAACTTGGACCGGGTCCCCTGAACCGGTTTCGTCGATCCATCTTCCAGTCGGCTGAACCGACTGGCTTTCCCTCAGCCCTTCATCAGACTCCCATGGTTAAAGGAAATTCGACCTAATTTGTTGAAGCTTTTGGTTCCTTGTCATTAATCATGGGGGCGACTGGATTCTACTATCGGCTCAAGCATCAAAGAAGTCGGCACCATTTGCACGCCCATGTCCCTATCGATCTACTCTCCTGAGACTATGGCCCATGCCTGTACTGTTGGATCCTCCCAAGGTAACCCACGGTCGGGTCAATCTGATATGCCACGAGAGTAGCCTGATATTCCCGTCCAATGTTGGAGCTGGTGGTACTGTGTCAACCGTGACGTCCTGACAACCTCTTTGGCGTAACTGTCTCGTGTCTAGAGCAGGTCCCGGTCCTTTCATCTTGTGTCGTCACTAGAACTAGCTCCACTGACATCGCTCTGCCAGTAAGAGTTCCGGTGATCTCAGGCTCTACCGAAGAAAGTAGAATGATGTGTTTCCCCCTCCTTGGTAAATAAGTATGTGTTTCTAAATCCATCCTGCTGAATCCTCTTGTCAAACTGTCACGATCATCCCAATGGAAGGTGATAAACATCCATTAAAACCACGTCACACCAAACCTGACCCTATAGCTGGTCTTTGACCGAAAACTCTACCAGGCATCTCGAGTCGATGCTGATCCGATTTTCCTTCGTCACATTGGTGAATATGGCTAGGAATGCCTCTAAGTAGCAAGTCCTATATTATCTTCCATCTGACTTGATGCCACATTCTTGTTGCTCCCGTTGTCGATGACAAGATTGCATACATTTTTGTTCATGGTGCAGCGTGTAGAAAATGTTATAGGGAAGCCACTGCGAATTCTCTATGTCCTCAGTCTGCAGGATCCGTCGAATCACGAGCGCCTCTCCTTCATCGAAGGGAAGCTCATACACTTCACCATGTTCCTCAGTTTTCTCCTCGTCGCTAACCTCTTCCTCAGCGTTCTAATCTGTGAGCGTGACTACCCTGTTAGTGGGACAATTGGAGGCTATGTGGTCATAGTCGTGGCATCGGCAACCTTTCCTAGCCACTACGGTGTTTGAGGAGCTACCTTTCTCCTACTTCTTCCCTCTCCAATCTGGAGTGTCACTCCTTTGCCCGACCTTGCCTATGTCTCTTGGAGTACCCTTGTCGGTTCTTGTAACTGTAGAAGAATGTTTGTCTGACGGCTGTTGCCTAAAGGATGATTGTTGTTTGCTCCGCTTTTGTTATGTCTCCACCTTCAGGGCTAGTGAATAAACATCTCCAAGTGACGAATAAAGTTATTGTACCACCCCCCCTGATAATGGGCTATGTTGTGCTCCTCGGGCTCGACCAGATCACACCTCATTTTGAAACTGATCAAACTACTCTGTGAACTCCTCTAATGATAGATCTCTTTGTTGCAGGTTGTAAAATATCAGAAACATATCCTGACGGTAATAGGGTGGGAGGTATTTTCTCCGCATCGCCTTTTTAATCTTCTCTCGCCTGATAATCTTCTCACTACCTTCCATTTTCCTCTGTGCCCTCTTATCCTCTGGGACATCCTCATACTTGAAGATTCGTTCAACTGATTGCAGCAGTCAATGAAGTCTTCGAGATCCATACCTCCCTCAAATTCTAGTGAATCAACTTTGAAGCAGAAGTCTCTATGCCCTCCAAATGATACCAAAAGATATTTCTTCTCTATAATTCTCCTTAGGGAAGGGATTCAAATAGCCCTAGGGCTATAAATGAACCAATGCACTCGATGAACTCAAACTCGGCTCGATTAAGACTCGATCATGTTCGTTCAAATTAGTACATAAAAAAGCTTAAATAATTTTTAAAAGCTCGAAGCTTAGATGAACTAAACATGAACATAGTCGAACTTATTCATTTATGTTCACGATCAAACTTGTTTGTTGTTAATCAAGTAACTTGTTAAATACTCGATATTAAAGTTCGATGATAGCTCGTATCAAATATATATTATTTAAATAAAATATAATTAACTATAATTAATTTAATTTAATATTTAATAGTAATATATTATTATATTAATAATATCTTTAAATTAATTATTAATTATATATTTATTTTATTAAATTTTGGGTGTTATATGTGAAATTGCATAAGACTTATGTGTTATGTATTAAATATCCATTAAAATTAACTTTAAACCACCACAAACCTCACTTTCTCTTTGGCCTTTTGTAGTTTTCTCTCTCCCAACACATACGAAATCGTAAGTTGCTAGGGCATGCAAGTAACAATTGCAATGATGAGATTGCGGCTTGCAAGAATCTTTGAAACTTCAGTCTCTAGTACATCTCTCATTTCCACTCTGCTGCTAAATCCCACCTGATTAACCCTCATATTTCTCATCTTTCCTCACAACCCACTTCATGCGCTTCAACTTCTTTAAATCCTATAAATTATCCTTCAAATTTCATTTACTATATCTGAAATTTAAAGCAAAAAAAAAGGAGAAATGGGATTTAAGATCTTATATGGTTTAAAGTTGACATTTTTGTTGTTTAAACAATATCCGGGATTTAAGGCAAAATGGAGTAGAAATGGGATTTAAGATCTTTTAGAGCTTTATTTTGTCATTTTTGTTGATTGGTAAGATTTAAGTTAAAGTATTTATTAAATTTTTAGGTCGTTTAAATACCTGTTCACTTTTCATAAACAAATCAAGTACAAATCAAATCCAAAAATATAAACAAGTCGAACAACATATGAAAGTTCGACACAAGCTCAAGCGGAACATGAACAACTTATAATTATACCAAGCCAAGTTCGAACAATGATATACTCGGCTTGATTACAGCCCTAATATCCCTCTCTAGGCCTCCTCTGGTACCAAATTCCGAAATGTTGTGGTCTGTCATGTTCATCATTGAAAGTCTCCCCATGGAAGGGATTCAGATCGTCATTTCTTTCACCCCTTCGACTCTCTAAATCTCAATCGAATGTAACCTCCTCCTATGTTAACTCTTTAATCTCCTCAAGTTTTTGTTGAAAACGACGTAGCTTTTATCATATTTCTTCCCTGGTAGACTCGGGCATATTTCTCTTTGGCGGCATGGCTAAGGATTAAGGAATATGAAAAAAAAAAATTTGTTGGGGTTACGATTAAGTTGTCGAAATGATATTTGGAGGTAAGAAAGAAAGTTTTGGTTTATGGTGGATGCTAAAAAACACTATAATAGGACTAGAGTTGGCTAATTTTGATATCAAATGATACTGGAACGAAGTAAGGAAAAAACGAAAACACACAAAGCAAACTTTTATTGATGTCGATGAAGAGTTACAACACAACACAAAAGAAAAATAACAACACAAAACATGAACGACAAAGCAAACACCTCCAAGGTGTATTCCAAGGATGGTGGAGGTGGACTGGTGGGTCGAGGTGGTTGGCAAGGGTGATGGCAGCAAAGGAAGACTGGTAGCCGTGCAGAGAAGGTGCAAAACTACAGGCATAGCAATGATGGGCAGCAGGTTTTGTTGCAGATTAACGGCGACCGGGGCTGGGATAAAGGCTGAGGAGAGGGATAGCAATGTTGAACTGTAGAGACAAGCGCTTGAAGGCTAGGGTGATGTTCGGGGTGTTGGACAGTAAGATAAAGTCGTTAGGGGAAGGGTGATTGGGTGCATGGATGAAGGTAGGGAGGCCAGCAGCTGCTAGAGGGGGGAGGAGTGGGGAGGGTAAAAAGAAAGGATACAACAATGCATTGGAGAAGGATACAGTCGGAGCACCACCCCCTCTTCATATACAGCCCTAGAATAGGGGAAACTTTCCACAGAGGGGATCTGAAAGTAGAACACAACAAAAACTGCTAACAAACTCAGAAAAGGAAAAGATGACAAGAAAGGAAGGAGGAGAAAAGGGCAAGAGACAATATCGGCCTCTCCAAACATCGCTCGGTCCGAGCATGAGATCGAGCATGAGACACGAAAGGAAAGCCGCAAGTGCTGCCCTCCTTTACTGTTGTTTGGTTATTTTGGAATCCCAGACCAATTTTGCCGATTCACCTTCTAGCCGGCTGAACCGGTTGGCTTTCCCTCAGCTCCGTGTCCGCCTATAACTGACATGCTTAAGAAAATGTGCATGAGGCTTCATCACTTGCATGAAAAATACAAAACATAATGATATCTCCTAAACATTCACAAAGACTTAGTTATATCGAAATTAATTAGCTTTGCACTTTATGTCTATGCGTGTTGTTGTTGACAATGTTGTGGCAAGATGAGCAGATCTATGGTGAAGCCCAAAACTACATATAGGATACACATTTATTGTTCCTTTTATATAAACTCTTTTTTTAATCATTATATCTTTGTGTGTGTTTATAAACTTGGAGAGAAATTGATGAACAGATTCGTGGCTACAGCTAATTGTTGGATATGCAAATCAGCAATAAACAAAATTCGTTGGTATAAGAGCTTGAGGTCATCAAAGTGGGAGAGTAACAAAACTTGTTTAGTTAAATGGTCAGGCTTAACGATTAGTTATGTAATTGAAGATGGACAAGTGAGCTAAATCATTGGATTGAGAATCGCCACGATTTGAAAGAACTAGTCAGTGTAGGAAGTTATAGAAAGTAGTGTTGATGTGATAGT
The DNA here is from genome assembly GCA_002079205.1 of Phalaenopsis hybrid cultivar. Lineage (NCBI taxonomy): Eukaryota > Viridiplantae > Streptophyta > Magnoliopsida > Asparagales > Orchidaceae > Phalaenopsis > Phalaenopsis hybrid cultivar. Next base: position 13,580 of record JXCR01070548.1, read on the forward strand.
TGGCAACTTGGAGGTTGAAGGAGTTTGTCATAGTCAAAGGCAACTGAATGTCAAACATGATAATGGAGGCTAAGACGCTGCAACAAACAAATTAAAGAAGCGGTTAGGTTGACAACTGTAAGCATCGAGATGGGCGATGATAAAATCAAGTTGTTGACTTAGAAGAGATGCAAACTTGATTAATGTTGAGAGACGGGATTGTGTTGGTGAGGTGACTTGGAATGAAGCACTAGTTGCATAGGTTCAATGCTTGGTAGAGATGGAAAGAGCGCGCAAGTGAGTGATAAATCAGAAAGGAAAGAAAAGAAACCAACAGGCAAGTAGATATGTTAAGAAGAGAAGTTGCAAGCAAGCGAGAAGTTGAGAGATAGACAAGCTCGCAAGTAGCAACCGATAAACAAGTTGAGTTGAATTCTAGTCGCACTCAACTCAAGCTCGACTTGTGAGAATTATGGTTGGCTTGAGCTCAAGCTCGAGTCGAACTCGTGTCAGGCCCGAAGGCTCAATTTTGAGCATAATTTTGATAAAAGTATCTTAGGATTTTATGGAATAGTAAAATCTTTATTTATTAAATGAAAATTAAGATTAATTAATGAACTGATTAATGTAAACGACCTGACTCAATGAGTTCTCGAGTTGATTCATGAAAAGCTCAAGCTCAAGCTCTAGCCCATGGCACGATAAGCTCATTAACGAGTCGAGTTTGAGCCAACTTAGCTCACTACACCCCTAGCAACATCAATGAAAGAGCAAACAAGAGCGAGGGGATAGGAGTGCAAGAATGATAGAGCTAATAAATTGAGATTCACTGAAAAGATTTAGCCTTCTAGAAAGTTTTTTTAAAGGGTCTTATGGCTTTCACAGTGAGAGAATACGGCGCTTAAGGTAAGCGTGAGACCACATAGGAGAGGCGTGCCTTCTTATGTAAGAGAAATTTTATCATGTATGCCCCATATTTGCGCTCTGTGATAAGAAATTGACCAAATATCCATTTGTTTTATAGGAGAAATATATCTAAAAGTTCATTTTGAACCAAAATAATATTGTTATTCAATAAATTGTTTGAACCCTTACTCACAAATATGCAGCCTTTCAACAATACAAAGTTCCTCCACCCTTACTCTTCCAAAGTCCTTCATTGGCACCGAATTCTTATGTATTTACATATCTAACACCTAAATTTTGATTTTGATTTTATGACACCTATATCGTTTATATCACATCTAATATACCACAATTTTCAATTTTAAAATGCGAAATATACATTTTAATATATATGCGAGGCGACATATATATATAAATTGATATTTAGGTGTTAGATATGTAAAAAAATAAAAGTTAAATGATATCAAGTTAAATATTTATTACATTTTACATAAAAATATTTTCCCAAAAATTTTAATTCATTAATTTATGACATGAGTCTTGCACGTGTCCTGTGTGTGTCCTGCACGTGTTTTGTGTGTGTCTAACTTTTTTATAATATTATTTAGATAGGACATTTTTATGTCATGTTTGACACTTGTCGAAGTCGTGTCTGTGTTCGATACATGTCCAACACTACAAGCCTCCTTACATTAGAAGAGTTTGTGCATCATAGGCATGATGGCAACATTCTCTCTACTCTATTAGTGATCATATTCCAAATCCATTAAGAGCAATTTCACCGCATCCCACTAATGATATGGATTTATTTTCAAGAATATAGCCCTAGTTCGTTAGAAGGAGCACGCATCTCTTAAAACCCTATTAATGTGTGTTCTATCTTTAATTTTTACATTTAACACAGCGTGTTAAAAGCCTAAGGTGCTCAAGAGCGGCTTTGCAAAATCATAGACAATAACACCTCACCCCTAAAATATTATTGTTCAAGTGTTGTCGAAGTGAATACCTTGCCTTAAATCAAATAGCAAGAAGTGTATTTGATTACATGGAAAGAAAAGCGACAATATTCAAATGTGATTTTTCTTTTCGGGGGAGGGGGCGTGGCGGGTGGTTGGGGAGGAGACACCTTGCNTAAAGGGTCTTATGGCTTTCACAGTGAGAGAATACGGCGCTTAAGGTAAGCGTGAGACCACATAGGAGAGGCGTGCCTTCTTATGTAAGAGAAATTTTATCATGTATGCCCCATATTTGCGCTCTGTGATAAGAAATTGACCAAATATCCATTTGTTTTATAGGAGAAATATATTTAAAAGTTTATTTTGAACCAAAATAATATTGTTATTCAATAAACTGTTTGAACCCTTACTCACAAATATGCAGCCTTTCAACAATACAAAGTTCCTCCACCCTTACTCTTCCAAAGTCCTTCATTGGCACCGAATTCTTATGTATTTACATATCTAACACCTAAATTTTGATTTTGATTTTATGACACCTATATCGTTTATATCACATCTAATATACCACAATTTTCAATTTTAAAATGCGAGATATACATTTTAATATATATGCGAGGCGACATATATATATAAATTGATATTTAGGTGTTAGATATGTAAAAAAATAAAAGTTAAATGATATCAAGTTAAATATTTATTACATTTTACATAAAAATATTTTCCCAAAAATTTTAATTAATTAATTTATGACATGAGTCTTGCACGTGTCCTGTGTGTGTCCTGCACGTGTTTTGTGTGTGCTAACTTTTTTATAATATTATTTAGATAGGACATTTTTATGTCATGTCTGACACTTGTCGAAGTCGTGTCTGTGTTCGATACATGTCCAACACTACACGCCTCCTTACATTAGAAGAGTTTGTGCATCATAGGCATGATGGCAACATTGTCTCTACTCTATTAGTGATCATATTCCAAATCCATTAAGAGCAATTTCATCACCGCATCCCACTAATGATATGGATTTATTTTCAAGAATATAGCCCTAGTTCGTTAGAAGGAGCACGCATCTCTTAAAACCCTATTAATGTGTGTTCTATCTTTAATTTTTACATTTAACACAGCGTGTTAAAAGCCTAAGGTGCTCAAGAGCGGCTTTGCAAAATCATAGACAATAACACCTCACCCCTAAAATATTATTGTTCAAGTGTTGTCGAAGCGAATACCTTGCCTTAAATCAAATAGCAAGAAGTGTATTTGATTATATGGAAAGAAAAGTGACAATATTCAAATGTGATTTTTCTTTTCGGGGGAGGGGGCGTGGCGGGTGGTTGGGGAGGAGATACCTTGCCTTAAATAATTAAAGATGCAAGAACTTCAAATTTAAAAAACTAAATCTTAAGAAATAATAGAATGAATCTAAAAATGAACTCTTAGCATGAGAATTAAGAATGCAATGAAATCTAATAATTCAAGATTTTGCCCAACATTATTTGGTGTAGGATTACATTAAAAATCAACATTGAGTATATGTTTTATTGTATTGGTTACAGAGACATTTACAAACGATATTCAAAAGTGCCTTGGTGTCAACTTTTCACACATAACAAATCTAATTGCAAAAACATCAACTTAAATAAGTGGACAGTTTGAATAATGGAAAAAAAAATGTGCACAAGATAGAAGGCCTTTGATTAGTAAAAAGCAAATTGCATATATATATATATATATATATATATATATATATATATATATAATTATAGTTAATTTTGATATTAATTATTTTAACTCGATTTCTATAGAAGATTAAGTGAAGAAAAAGAATATTTGTTATCGTGACTTGGATTTAATAAACAAAAAATAGAGATATAGAAGATACAACTTTGTAGAATTAAGACTATATAATTAAAATGGAACAGTGCCTCTAGAGTACTATGTGACTAGAAGATATTATGAAAACTAAAACGTATTTTTTATAAAATTGCAATTAAATCCACTATGATGCCGAGTTATGATAGTTGTGCTTAAAAAATTTATTAATAACTAAGTTGAGAATGGCAACAATAGGTATATTAAAAGGGATATTGCAACAAAAAAAATAATAATAAATTGGGAAAAATTATACTAGAGGGACGATTGGAGTAGCAACTACTTAAAAAAATTAAGAATACAATGGGTGATTTAATAAAATACAATGAACAGCATAAAATGTACCTATCAAACAAGTACATAAAACAGAGCTAAAGAATTAGGAAAGAATAAGTAGACATAAAGTAACATAAATAAATGTGATTCAAAAAAGATTTCCAAAAAATGGGTTAACACTATATGCAGCACTCAACATAAATGAATAGAAAATAAAAATTCTTAACGCTAGCACCAAATAAGAAGGATCATACTAATAGGATTAGGATGATAACTATGATTTATAGTGATGATTAAAATCCATTCCCTTAAATCCTTCCTCATAATTGGTATAGTTAGTTCATTTATAGTGGGTTGCTTCACACAAGCAAGTACCTAAGGTGGCAACCAGAGCCTTGAGCCTTGGATAGTCATATCATCTTGAGGATGCCTAGTTGGTAAGCTTAACACTGCTCCATCACTCATTCCCTCCTGAAATTAAAAATTTGATAGGTTTGACAAACGCAAGCAGCTTTCTACTTCCCCACAAACATCCAAATTTTGTGTCAATCAAATTGGTGTTACTATATAGTGAGCTACAATTAGGAGTGTCAAAAATTGACCCAATATGCTAACTTGAACCAAACTAGACTCGAAAAAATCGAGATCAGGTTTACCTGAATAATTTTAGGGTTGGGTTCAAGTACGGAATCCTACCTCGTTTAATTTTGGGTCGGATTCAGGTTGACCCCCCAACCCAAAATTGACCTGAAGCCAACCTATTGATCCAAAATTGAGTCGAAATCGACCCGCCAACCCAAAATTTACTCGAGATTGACCCAAAATAAACACAAATTTGACTTGAAATCAACCTGAATAGTTGTTATATCTTAAGTTAAATGGGTATATGGATAGGGTTCAGCTAGACGGTTTGAAGGAGGATTGAGTTCAGATTGTACTTTCTGACCCGTATAATATTCAGATCGGATCGGGTCGGGTCAAGCAATTTTGGGTCCGGTCAACTTCAGGTTAAAGCCACGAACCCGATTTGACACCCCTTGTTGCAGTGTTTAACAAACACAATGAAGCAATCTAGTCCTGCTTTCTTTTATGGTCAAGTGAAAATATAGAGGTTTCCAGTATGGTTCCTAGTTTCAGATCCTGTTTCAAAACTCCATCAGCTAGTCAATGTGGATCTGTTCTTTCAACACAAAGCTGAGATGATCATACCCAAGCTGCACTTCTATTCCATTCAATTCAACCATAATTAGAAGTTCTCAATGCTCAAGGCAAGCTTGAACAGAACATGACAAGTGCCTAACAGGTCAAAACACTGTTGGAGTGGAATCATGATTCATTCTCATTTGAAAATTAGAAATTTGACATCTTGCCTTACAGTAAATACGCAAAATACACAATCGCTATTCACAACTTGTGGAACATGACAATAAAAAAGGGCAGCACAAATGGAAACTTGTGAAATTCAAGAAAAGACTTGGAAAATAACAAATTACATTAAAACCTAACGCAGATTGATTTGTAATAACACTACTGCAATGGTCATCAACAACTCCACGATTGCAGATTAAACAAATTAAGAGAGATTTGATTCAAACCTGCCAAGCAGCTTGTTGATTTCGCAGCTGCAAGCTCCTCCGTCTTAGCATTTTTTCCATTACCACAGAGGTGGACGTTTGATTATCCTGCTGCTCAAAGAGACCATCATCAGTAGCAAAACTATCAGCGCTGCTAGACCTTGAAAAGCCAGTACTCGGAAAGCTTTCTGGATTAGCTCTCTTTCGAGTAAGATAGTCTGTGAGCAAAGAATCCACTTCCCTTTGCAACCCAATAGGAATTGACACCTGTTGCAAATTCAAACCAGCAGCCATTACAGGTCAAGCAGCAAATTTCAAAAGCTAAGGTGGGGAAATCATCAACTATCCCATATAGCATTGGTTCAAAGAAAAAAACTTCAAGCAAATCTATGCTCTAAGAAAAATTATCATGAAAAATCCTGAGGTGAAAAAGCATTCCACATTTTTGCCAATTTTAAGATTATAAAATAGTAAAGAATTTTGTGTGAAGCCAAACTCTATGAACCATGGTAAGCTCCACGAACCATATACAAGAGAGTGATTAACAAGATAAAAATAGCTAGTACACCATACCTCCCTTTGGGGCCGCTTTTCATCGAGGTCAGGTCGGTAATTCGGCAATGGAAGCTTGCTAAAGACAACAACCTTTGCATATTGACGGCTATCATGTATGTATGTTTACATTTACAAGCAAAGAAAGTTTAAATTAGAAGAGAATTTGGAATCGGCATGGAAGGGAAATAGATTGTCACTATACACAGATAAAATACTAAATATACCTATACAATCCCATTCTTTCAGCATTTGCTGCAATATGCTCATAGTCGCGTCTATCCTTCCTTTCCCTTGATACCAACTCTTGCTCAAACTCATTACGAAGAAGCATACTGAATTTCCATTTCCACTCGTCAACATTCTCTAAACTAGAGGTACCCTGGAAAGCAAAACAGATGTGAGAAAATTAGAGAAAATCATACATAGGACGAGCAAGTAATTTTTTCCGTTTCCATAAGACAGCAAATTTACAGTGACAAATACAAGGAAGCAAGCATACACACAAGGAGAAACAGCAGGTAACGCAACTCACTTGATCACCTTGCATAACAATTGGCATGCTAAGAAGGTTATAGCCAATAAATGAGCATTAAGCGGTTACACAGTCTAGAGTGGGTTGATCTGCACATCTTCCCCCAGCCCGGTGCTAAATAAATGTTTCCATGATTCAAATATGTAACTTCTAGGTCACAATGGGATCATTTAATCGCACGAGGAAAACATCAAGTAAGAATGAACAATTTGATAATTTGCTATAAGGATCAAAAGAAAAATACTAGTAACAGACAAGCCATAGATAATTAATGGAATGCACTTCGACATAATATTATCTCATAGTTCCATTCAAAGATTGATCCTCCAAAATAAATTCTGATTTGCATGTTCTGTAATTAAGTTCTTTCATTCGCATCATACATTTTATTTTCTTCTTGTTTTTTTTTTTTCATTGACTGCAGCATAAATAATTCCTCAAACTATGTAAGAAACTTCAAAAGTACTACAGTAAAAAAAATTGTAATTGTTTGGAGCAAGAGAAAACGAACCATTCGGTTTTCCTGTATTATTTTTCTATATGAAAGGCTAATTGTATACAAGAAAAAAAAATAAGGACACAAATTAGTTTTTAATCAGAATAAAACTATCAGATCAATGATAGGCATAATAAAACTTCTTATGTTATTACTTCCCAAGTTCTGTTAACATAAAATACATGCATATCAATAGCACAAAATACTGCACGCTATAACCCATAAAATAGAATAGCTCACCTCCTACATTATTTAAATGGCAAGACGCAAAAGATTAAAATAAAAAGGTGCAATAGGTGTTATCATATTTCTAAATTTCATGAAAGATTCATGCTTCATGTTGTCGCCTTAATTTTACTTTACATTTACTTTACGAATATTTAATGCAAAAGCTGCTAATTTCAATTATCGCAAATACTAATAAATGAAGAAAAAAGGTAATCATATGACCTAGGCATGCAATGTCATATCCAGCATCTTCATATTTATCAAGTTCTAGATTCATTTTAGCAATGGGATAATATCGAGCGAGTTCAAATAAACTGGCTTCAACACCTTTAGTCAAGTTCAAGTAGAATAACAAGCAATCAATTTTGAACTCAATTTAGAGCTAATAAGCAGCAAGCCTCTTTATTTTAAGAAAACAATTTTTTGCAAACTCCTCCTTGAGAATTCACGCAGCATCTTAATATTTTTTACAAAGTTAAATATAAGATAAGTGTACTTTATAAAACATGGTACATGAATTTGTGTGTTTAAGGACATATATAAATATCTATTTATACGTGTATTGAGACAATTACATCAAACTAACACCAGCAAGCCATCAATGTGATGAAACAATTTGATTTTCATGGTCAATTAAATTTGAGTGATTGTCAAGTGAGTTTCAAACATAGTTATCAATCATAGTCTAACACCGTTACAATGCAATGGCTATCTGTATGTCATATTCCTCAAGCTTCATAGAACCCAAAATTCTTGATTTTGATAAATTTTTAAATGGTTGCAAACTGCAACTCAGTGGGAATTTCTTCATAAAAGTTAAACATATAGGAATATAAAGGAGTTTGCGACAATAAGTTTCAGCAGAAAAATAGTTATTTGTTAAGCCATTGGCCAGTTTTTGATGTCAAAAGAATGTTGGGTACTGGTTCATGTATTACATTTAACATAATAATGTTTATGTGCCAGAAAAAAAATTCAAAATATTGAGTTTTGAAATTCAAACCTCACGATAATGATTTATTTAAAACTTCACAACGAGCTTGTGTTCTTCATTATATCCTTCAATATACTTAAATTTTACAGATTTTCGAATAAGTTTGAAACTCTAATAGAGCAACAGCATTAACAATGCCACATCCTACCTAGCAGCATGACAAGTGTAAATTGTAGCTGCCGTAAT